>LNAC01000360.1:161688-185016 GCA_002007465.1 Ailurus styani
TTAAGGTCTTTGAGGGGCACTGTGAAGAGAATAAAAAGACAAGCCAAAGTCTGGGAGAAAATATTTACAAATCACATATCTGATGATGGAATCACACGTGGAATGTAAAGAACTCTTAAAACTGATAACAAACCCCACAATGAAGAATGGGCAAAATATTCGAATAGACACTTTACAAAAGAAGATATATGGATCGCGAACAGGCCCATGGAAAGATGCTTCTTAGCGATTCAGGAAGTGCAAATTAAAACCACAACTAAAAGCTACCACATCTCTGTTAGAGTGATTCAAATAAAAAAAGGACGATAATATCAAGTGTCAGTGAGGTTCACAGCAACTGGCGTTCTTATACCTGCTCCCTGCGGGTGGGATTGTAAAATGGCACAGCCCCTTTGGAGAAAGGGTTTGACAGTTTCTCAAACAGTTACACCTACACCAATTGTATTAAGCCATTGTACTCATAGGTGTTCACCCAAGGGGAATGCAAAAATATGTCCACACGAAGACTTCTAGAGCAGCTCCATTTGTAATAGCCCCAAATGGAAAACAACAGAAATGCCCATCAACAAGTGACGGGCCACGGATTTGGCACATCTGTAGAGTGGAAGTACTTGGCAATGAAATGGAGACAATTATTGGTAAAAGCAATAGCATGCAAGAATTTCAGAATGACTAGATTAAGTGAAAGAAGACATAAAAATACATACTGAATGATTCCGTTTCTATTAAACTCTAGAACATGCAGACTAACCTGTAGTGACAGAAGCAGATCAGGGGTTGCTTGGGGACAGGGTGGGTGGGAAGGATCAGTGAGGGGCACAAGGAAACCTTGGGGGTCTTGAATATGTTCACCATCCTGATTGGGGTGATATGTAGGTCAGAAATATTTTAGCTTGTACACTGTTAATCTTTGCAACTTATTGCATATCAATTACACTTCAATAAAGCTGTTAAACAAATTCCAAAAAAAAAAAAATGATGTAGAAAGCTTTATATACATATGGACAAATACTAGAAGGAACACCCTAAAAATGAAATATTTGAGCCACTGATGTGGCGAGATCATGAGCAGCTCTGTCTTAATTTTTTGTTGTGATTTCCATTAATAATGCCAATTGTATGTAGTATGTAATAAAGTACAAACTTCAGACACATCAGAAATAACAAGAGCAATTTCTTGGTCTACAAAAGATAACCCAGAGCAGAAAGGAGCCAGCTGGCCTCTTCTCCCCTAAGGCCCAAACAAAGAGAAACTACTTTAAAAAACAGCAAGAGAACTGTGTTAGGGAACAGGAAAGAAAGGGCCTTTGCCCTGTTGAGACTGTGAAATGAAGACTAAAGTGAGAGAGTTGGAAGAGAGGAATCAACTTGGAAAAACCAGATGCGCAACAGTCCAGCCCTGCCCATAGGTTCTTCATTAATTGACAGTAATGCCATCAGATTGACATCTCTGAGTACATTTTCATTTTCATTGCTGTTATTATGAACTAGAACTGGTTACCAAGAGAAGCAAGCTGTGGAATTTTCTTCCTGAAGGCCATTTAAAATCAGATATAAACAACCACATGTCTAAAAGACTTCAGATCCCATCACGCCTGGCCACAGGGGATTGACCTAAATGACCTCTGAAGGCCCTTTTTTAAACCCTATGACTTTGGGATTCCCATGCTAACAATATTGTTAGGAAAGCCTGATTATCCAATGTTTTCCTCATCCTTTTTGTGTACTCTCTGCTGATGTGTTTTTCAAACTGGAAAGAGAAACTCCTTCCCGCAAGGAGTAGGCTCCATTCTCTCCCTGACAGGAGGCTGAAATTTTAGTACTGCAGATATCACTGGGGAATATTTCCCATCTGCAGTAGACCATTTCTTCTCTCACTGCCAGGTGTCACTATGCCTGGAGAGAAGTCATGTAGCAAAGAGCGAAGGCAGGGGGTTGGAGAGGGAAGAAAGGGCAGCCTAAGAAAGTGGGTAGGTGGGCCTGGCAGGAAGGGGGAGGTGCGGGTGGGGGAAGGGGAATTCATGGAAAGTCACGGGCACAAAGCAAGCATTTGGGATTAAAAATAAAAAGCCTACTAATCCAAAATTGTGTGTGTGTGTGTGTGTGTGTGTGTGTATTTAAAGTTCCTTAGGACACATAATTGCACACCTCCAAACAAAAGCTATTATTTGACCACGGTCACTAAAAATATGAAAGACACCAGACCAAATGCTTCCCGAGACATCATCCCCAACAGCCCAAAACGGGGGACACTATCAGGCAAGATTTGTACACACCCATTGGAAATGAAAAATTAGTTACCTGCAAAAAATAACCAAATAAACTTGTATTTTGCCCCTAAATTTCTCATCTCTAATTTGTCAGCGATCATATCCAGGGGTTCTCTTTTGAGGTCGGCCTTTCGTTTTGGAATGTGGTTTTGCACCCGGAGAAGGGACCGGGGCAGGAATTATTGAAAGCCCAGTTTCAGATCAGCATTAACAATTCATGGAGCTCATCTCTAGTTCCACCTAAGGCGGAGGGAAGGACACCTGATGTGAGGCGAGGGCTTGTTCAAAGTGTCTCATAATCTGCTTTGAAATACACAGTGGATTGGGGCCAACTCCAGGTCAACACCCCATCCTTGTTTGGTGCTCCGAGGCTGTTCCTGGGGCAGAGGAAGTGAAAAGGCAGGTCTGACTGCAAACCCACCACAGTGCCTGGGCCAGCAGCTGTAAGGTCTTTTGAAATGCAAACCTCTAGAGCTGAGGGATTGGAAACTTGTCTTCTATTCAGGGCCACTGGCTCACGGAGGGGAAAAAAAATAATCACCAAAAAGTAATTTAGGTTGAGTAATTTACAAAGTGAGATGGACAAAGGTTAAACTCACACAATTTAAATATTGAAAATAGGGAGATTTTAAGATTTTATTATTTATTTAAGAGAGCATACTAGAGAAGGAGAGAGTAAGCACAAGTAGCAGGGCAGAGAGAGAAGCAGGCTCCCCACTGAGCAGGGAGTCCAATCTGGAATTGGAACCCAGGACCCAAGGATCATGACCTGAGCCCAAGGCAGATGCTTAACAGACTGAGCCACTGAGGCACCTTAACACAGGGAATTTTAAAATTCATTAAGTATACCCAAGTTGGGAGAATGTATTTTAATTTCAGATGAGGAAGTGGGAAAGAGGGTGCTGGCTCCTTCCACGCCACCAAACGTTTTGTTGGTAAAGCATGCATTAGGCATGCTTGCATCTGTCCCTCCTTGCAACACTCTCTGGCTTCTGCAGTGCCAGGCCCTCCTGGTTTTCCTCCTGCCTCCCAACAGTCCACTCCTCAGGGTCATTTACCAGGTCTTCCTCCTCATCTCACACTTGACTGCTGGTTCCTCCAGGCACAGGCTAGGCCTGCTTTCATTCCCTCACTCACTATGCTCTCTGCCTGAACCACCTCGCCCACGCCCTCATGCCTCCCAGTCTGTAAGCACCTGACCATATGCTCCATCGCCACCCAGACCTTCCTGCAGAGCTCCAGGCCTGTAAATCCCACTGCGCGCACAGAGCCCCTCGGTCATCTCCCACGCACCTTCGACTCAGCATGTTCTCAGAAAGTGCAGAACCATCTGCTCTGTTCCCAAAATCCAGACACTAGGAGTCAGTCTTGAAACCTCCCTCCCCCTCACCCCACATCCAATCCAGCTTCAGACCCTAAATCTCTCTCCTCTCTACCCCCAAAGTCTCAGCTGCCAGCAGTGCAGCAAGTTATAAACCAATTTCTTTGCATCCATGTTGCCCCCTCCAGTTCATTCTGTCCACACCAGCCGGGGGATCCTTCTACAGAGCAAATCAGCGCATTCCAATGCCTTTAAAATAAAGATGAACGTCCTTATTATGGCCCATAAAGCAGTGAATGACCCGCCTTGGCACCATTTCACAGCCACTTCTCCAGATACCTTTCTTCCTCTCACAGTCCTCCCACACCCTTTAGATTCACTCTGGGACCACACAGGATTTGGCCCACTCCACCCACGTCAGCATCTCCAGAAGTGCGGGTTTTCTCTGCCCTTACCTGCTTCCTCCCATGAATCTGCTTGTCCAGTGTCTTTCTGTCCAGCCTCAGCCAGATTACTACAACCTCAGAGAAATCTTCCTGCATCGCCAAGGCCAAATAGAAACCTCCATTTGTCCAGCTTCCTCGAATCCTTGACTTTTTAATTTTTGTAGGATTACACTTTCTAATTAAATGACTATTCTACATATTTAATGGCTTGCTGTCTTGGCATTGCTGTTTCTCCAGCACGCTGCACTATGTCCTGCACGTAGGATATGGTCAGTGAAGCTATCCTGAATGAATGAATAAATGAGTCCTAGAAATAGTGATAAAGGAGCACCTGGGTGGCTCAGTCAGTTGAGCACTAGACTCTTGATCTCAGCTCAGGTCTTGATTTTAGGGTCATGAGTTGGGTACAACCTTGTGCTCCCCCTAGGGATGGAGCAAAGAAAGAAAGAAAGAAAGAAAGAAAGAAAGAAAGAAAGAAAGAAAGGGAGGGGGGAGGGAGGAAGAGAGAGGGAGAGAGAGAGAGAGAGAGAGGGAGGGAGGGGAGGAAGGAAGGAAGGAAGGGATAGAGAAAGAAAGAAAGAAAGAAAGAAAGAAAGAAAGAAAGAAAGAAAGAAAGAAAGAAAGGAAAGAAGGAAGAAAAGACAAGACATAGAGATAAAAATCATCAAAAAATAAAAGGAGAAAGACTACCTGTAGCCGAGTTACTCACAATTTGTGTATTTCTATTTGTGGGACTTGTGTCAGATCTTCTCTCTCTCTCTCTCTCAGTTGTTCATATTGGAATTAATGACCAGTTTAAACCCCAGTGTCTTTTTCACATTAACTCATGCCCAGCCAGGTAGGCCTCTGTGCTTAAGTAATCTGTGTATCATCTCTATGTAAAGTTTTTATCTTTGGGAACAAATACAATTTCTGAAAACAAATTCTGTCATCTAAGATATTAACTGTCCTCATCAGCTATCATTTGGAAATACTAAAGTAATGACTTTCATGCCTTTTTTGTTTCAAGTTGTTAATCAAGTGTCTCCTCATGTTAGCACTGCAAGACCTTACAAATATTCCAAAAGGTCTCTTTCCCAGTGTGGCAAGCATAATTAGTCTATTCATCCAAAAGCCTTTTCTCCCAACTTTCTATTCTTCACTCTCTTTCATGTATAGAGGCTAAGAAAAGCCAGAAACCCAATTTGCTAGCTTTCCTTGTAGCTAGTGGTGGCTAGTGAGACATAAGGGGACATCTTCGAGGAGGAATGAATACAGGGAAATACTTTGCTCCCATTAAAACAAACAAAAAAGCAAGGTCAACCTAAGTTGTGTTACCTTAGCATTGATCACTCCATTACTTTTACCTCTGAATGTGATTGTGATGCCAGGAGCTTTAGCAGCCATCTTGTGACTTATGAAGTCACAAGCATGAAGGCAGAGTTAATCTGATGAAGACGGAGCAACTTCTGAACTAGACTATTGTAGGTTCACAACCCTCTGGGGAGTTTTCTGATATAGTCTGGTATAATCTGAAACCCGTGTGCAGACGGTGAGGAGAGACCAGAGAAAGAGACGGGCTACTCCATGTTGGTAGGTGGCAATTTTAATAACAAAGGGAACTTACATAGAAGCCTTGTCTACAGCAGCAGCAAGATGAATAGATCCCATGCCTGTCCTTCATATCTAAAAGTTTATAAAGAGGCCCTACATGGGCTCAGTCACATATATCCTGCAGGTGTTCTCAACACCACATCACCATCTCAAGGCCTTTAGAGCAAACTCCGTGAGCAGGAAAGGCAAGTGGAACCACATTCCAAACACAACGGAGGGAGGGAGGAGCCTCCAAGTGCCCAGGTCCAGCTCACAGGTCAATCAGTGGTCACATCTTTTTTACCATGTTCCCTTCTACCTATTATGCTCACCTTCAGAGTTCTTATTATGGGAAATAACTGTGTCCTTACTGCTTAAGCCACTATTATCTGGGTTTTATGTGATTTACAGTCAAAAGCACCTTGAGGGGACCCTGGGTGGCTCCATCAGTTAAGCATCTGCCTTCTGCTTAGGTCATGATCCCAGGGTCCTGGGATCAAGTCCCACGTTGGGCTCCCTGCTCAGCAGGGAGTATACTTCTCCCTCTCCCTCTGCTCCAACCCCTGCTTGTGCATTCTCTCTCTCTTGCTCTCTCTTTCTCAAATAAATTTTTTTTTAAAAAGTAACTTGAACGATAAATTTAGTTAGAATGGGACCATTGAGCAACATTCAAGGTACAGTGTGGATCAACCAGACACAATTTTGCCTACCCATAGTGAACTCCACCCCATATTTTTCTATTTTATCCACAAAGGTATCGTGAAAGACTTTATTTCAAATTTCTTCCTCAAGTCAAGGTGCCTGAGACTGTGATATTTCCCTCGTTTGATAGTGCTGTAAGTTTACCCCATAAGCATTGCTCTTGACCTGAAAGCAATATAGATAATAGACACATTGTGCTCAGATCCAGTTTCTGTGAGATTTGATCTAGA
This sequence comes from Ailurus styani, assembly GCA_002007465.1. Classification (NCBI taxonomy): domain Eukaryota; kingdom Metazoa; phylum Chordata; class Mammalia; order Carnivora; family Ailuridae; genus Ailurus; species Ailurus styani. Next base: position 168,230 of record LNAC01000360.1, read on the forward strand.
TTAACACTGAGCCTCTTAAGACCTTGTTCTCTGTCAGCTTCATCCTACCCTTTTTCATAATTATTTTTTGAAGTGGCTAGGTACCCTTTCCTTTTGAACACATAAAAATGAAAAATCCATCAAAACAAAGGATAAGTTTTCCCAACTGCTCTTCCAAACTCTTGTATGGTTTTATATCCTGAAAAATCTTCAGAGGCTCTCTTCAGTAAATAGAAGAGTCTCAATATCCTCTGGCATAAGTTGGAATATTGGTTGAGCTTCTACATCACGGACTTAAAATAATAGGGCCTCAATAAGAACAGTGATCACTTCTAGCCTAAGAGTCCAGCCACTAGCAGGCTGGGCTGGCATGGGAGTTCCAGAATGTCAGCCACCCAGTTGTCTTCTGCCTTCCTTCTCTAGCATATCTGCTTGGCTTTTTCTCTTGGTCCAAGGAGGTACCCACCACATCCACATTCAGGGCAGCAAGATAGAGAAAGGGAAATGGCAGATGTCCTTTCCTTCAGAGCATGACCCAGAAACTAACACACATCACTTACACTCACAACTGACTACAACTTAGTCACATGGCCACACCTGGATGTAAGAGGGCTAGGAAATGAAGTCGCTATTCTGGGAAGCCATGTGCCCTGCCACATATCAGTGTTTCTACCACTGTAGACAAAGGGAGGAGAGATTGTGAGGGATAATTTACAGTCTCCATCAGACTTTCCTTCAAAAGAAATCTGATTTTGCTGGACTAAAGTTGCAGTAACAAATAATAAGGTAATCATCAAAATGAAATCAAGCCAAAGGCTAAAGCTGACCGTTGGGCTAGACAGAGATCACCCACTTTAATCACAGAGGTCCAATATTTTCTAAGAATTTTCTCTATCATAGTGGTTCTCAAAGTATGGCAGGGACCAGCCACATAAGTATCACCTGGGAACTGTTAGAAATGCTAACTCTTGGGACCCACGTGACTGACTGTATCAGGAACTCTGGAGATGGAGCTCAATAACCTGTTCTTAATGGGCTGTGCAAAAGAGTCTGATGCATGTTCAAGTTTGAGAACCACCATGCTATAAAGTATTGCACTTCTTGGGTTCATAACAAGCATTTCTAAATTCCTACAAAAGGGTACCTGGTACCTGAATAATTCTTGTGCTCAGGTAAGCAATAAACTGTTCAGTTAAGGAAAAGTTCTGATCATAAAATGGATTCCAAATAAAATACATATCTCTATATTAAAGAGTCTTTAATTCCTCTTAAGAAATATTCTATTAGATATATATGTAACCTTTTCAAAAACAACAGTTGTGCAGCAGTAGACTTAAAATCAAGAAAAGGGCAAATCCTCCTCTTACTATATCATCATCATAAAGACATGGATCAGCTCTCTTTCTGATGCAGCGGCATCACGAAAAGGACATCCTACTGGGGCATCTCACCCCGAAGGAAGGGGTACCAAGGGGTTCACTGGGTGGAGGAGGTAGCAGTCTCTGGTGTATCCCTCCACACAGTGTTTTTCTTGTCTAGTCATAGATGTGAACAATTACTTATATACACGTCTTTCCTTTCTCTTATGGTTTTATTGCTGATAAGAGAAAAAATGTTGTCTTTATAGTCATTTACAGCAATGCCATTCAAACATTTGTGGATGAATCACCTGGCAATCTTGATAAAATGCAGATTCTAATTCGTTAAGCCTGGGACCATGCCTGCAATTTTGCATTTCTAATAAGCTCGGGTGAGGCCCATTCTGCTGGTCCACACACTGCACTGGAGTAGCAAGGATTCATAGAATAACAGGATAAAGAATAAAGGAGCTGTTTCAGAAAGCCTCCGAAATGTAGCTCAAGTCAGCATACATGGAAACTATTCAAATTAAATCTTCAACACCTGGCAGGTTGAAAAAAAGAAAAGATGGGGCACGTGGGCGGCTCAGTCCGTTAAGCATCCAACTCTTGGTTTCAGCTCAGGTCACAATCTCATGGGTTGCAGGATTAAGCCCCGTGTCAGGCATCAAATTTAGTGGGCAGTCCGCTTGAGGATTCTCTTGCTCTGCCCCTCCCCAACTCACTCACAGGTGTGTGCGTGCTCTCTCTCTCTTTCTCAAATAAATAAAAAATCTTCAAAAAAATAAAAATAAAAGCATTCTCTTCATCCTGGCATTCTTTAGGGGGGGAAAAAAAAGAAAAGGTACCTATTTACTGGGAGCAGTAGACAAAGAGAGGAAAAAGGTAGGGGACAAAGGATGCCTGTTTCCCAGTTATTGCTCAACCATAGCTTCCAAGGTAGGACATCCTCACAGTCCTCAGAGTTGTTTCCCTGGGAATCATTAGAGTTGATGACAGGTATTCTCATATGCACATATTCATTTAATAAATATTTACTGAAGAGTGACTATATGCCAAGAGGTTTGACTCCAGCCTCAGAGCATTCCCTGAAGAAGCAGAAGGGCCCCACTACTGTCCTGCACTCTGGCTAGGCTTTAGCTTCTTAGATTGCTCTCCACCACTTCTTCCGTCCATCAGAGCACAGGCTCATCTCCAGAACGTTACCTAGAATGTTACCCTAGAAGAAGGATCTTATTTCTTATTTTGCTGTTCAGTAGCTTCACGTTACACGGGCTCATTTATATTTGGTTCACTTAACTTTATACTGCAGGAGAAAATGTTCTCCAGTTTGGGAGGTATTTTGTCCAGGGGTGCCCCCATGGACATCTACCTCCTCTACTTACTTATAGAGCTACGGTTCAGCATTTCCTCCTTCAACTTAAAATCATTTACTTTTAGCCAGATCTTAAGGATGGCCCTCATTGTCTTAACCAAAAGATTAAATGTGCTTTTTCCTTTACTATTCCTTAAAGCAAGATAAACTTCTGGAAATTCTCTGTATACAAGCTGACCCTGGCTCTCCTTTCCTCATCTCCCACAAAAGAACATTAAGAAAACTTTAAGAACCCTTCTACTCAAGAGAAATCAAGAGATTATAAAAGCCCTGGGTAAACTGAATGCAGTTACCAAGTCAAAAATCAAGAATCTCCCTGGAAAATGCAAAAGTACTTAGGCGGACAAAGGAAGAGAAAATTTAGGGATAGACTTGTCCTAAAAAATTTTAAACATATATTCATCTTGTAACGTGTAACTGAAGGTGTTTTAGAGAGGACATAGAAGGGGGAAAAAGGGATACAGGAAGGGACACAGAGAAAAGATAGTGATTATATGTTTCATAAATATATCATTCTGGAAAAGCTAGATCAGTTTTCCAAACCTATTTTTCATTATCTCCTTCCCAAGGAGTCTTTCTTTTTAGACATTTTTCCTTTTTTTTTTAAGATTTTATTTATTTACTTGACAGAGACAGTGAGAGAGGGAACACAAGCAGGGGGAGTGGGAGAGGGAGAATCAGGCTCCCTGCTGAGCAGGGAGCCCCATGCAGGACTCAATCCCAAGACCCTGGGATTGTCACCCCAGTCGAAGGCAGACACTTAACGACTGAGCCACCCAGGTGCCCTAGACATTTTTTTCTTAATCCTCCAATGAAATTTCTATACCACAGATACGTGCTGTATATCTGTTTATTTATAGTGTATATATATACACTATAAATATTCATCCATCACAGGAACCAATTTGCATTCCCTTGTAAGTGATATCCCCCTCTTAAGAATGGATGGGTCAGACCCTACTTGGTAACCACCCAAAATCTTAATAGCTAGTTACAATAGAGCTGTTTCTCACTCACATTCCATGTATGTCACATGTCAGAAGACAGGGAGGTATTGCTCTCCAAATCTCTTCTCCCCGAGATCCAAGCTGACAAAGCAACTACCAATTTCAGTGTTGGAGATGTCAATGGCAGGACATTCAGGAGAGTCTGACATCTGTAATTAAGTGCTGCAACTCAGAAGACACATGTCACATCTCAACTCAGGTCACTGACTGGAAATAAGCCATATGCCCCCCACAACCACAAGGAGACAAGGAAGTTTGATTCCACTATATGCCTAGAAGATGGAGAGCAAGAGGAAATAGTAGGCAAAAGGCACAAAAAGCTCTCAAAACAGCTTTGTATTTGGACAGCTCTGATATCAAAGAGTGCACATTGTTAATTATGTACAGAAAGGCTCTTTCCTCGTCCAATGCTCACCCGAGTTCTTGCCAGAATTAGCCAACATAGACACTTCCTCTTCTCCCCCACCCTGTCCAGTGTCCACTCCATTCATATCCCAAGTACACTGTAGCCACAAACACCTCATTCCCCTCTTCTCTCACTATCAATTCCACTTCAATTCCCCAACTAGAAATCAAAAACCCACAAAGGGAAATTAGAAGGCTAGGGAAGCTATCTATCAGAGGAAACCCTTTACATTGCAAAATGGTTCAACTGCCAGTACGTTCTAGGGAAGCTGGTGAACTAGATACAAATAGTTCACCACACAAGCAAAGGTCATCATCAAGATGAAACAAGGTAAGCACCCAATCAGTATCTGATAAATCAGTGAATGAAAAGCACTACATGCAGCCCATTTTCCAAAGTCCTCAATAATACATTTTCCCTTCTATTGTTGTTTTCCTTATCTTGACGAGGACAGGTGGTGCTCTCCTTCCTCTCGTGTTATGTTCCAGGCTTAACTTAACAAAAAGCTCTGTTTCCATGCGGTCCTATCGTTGGCTTGACAACTGGATTTGGAGTACCTGTGTTTACTGCTCCACTTCCTCTTTCCTTCCTCTCTCTTTGTAGGCAAGGCCTTGTAACTGGCCCCTTCTCTTGACTGCCCCATACTCTGTTTGACCTGTGACTTTCTGGGTCTCCCATTAACCCTCCCCAGATTCTCCAGAAGAAAGGACCTGATGACATAAACACACAGGCAGTGAAACAGGATTGATAAACAGAAAGGAAGTCATAGGATATTGATGCAAATGCCAGAAACATGTGCACACAGAGCTGTGCAGGTGCAGCCAAGAACTGTTAGGGGTTTGCTGTTCCTCATTTTAAAATACACTAAAGGAACAGGTATTTAGTGCTATTATTACTCCTCTTACCACATATAGTCATGTGCACAGGCATTCCTGATACAAGGGTTTTATTGCTATCAAAAACCATGAACTATGAACAAAAACAAATCAGCCAGCTGGTCCATATTTAGGCAGTTCAAGCGTCTAAGGGAAGGCTAGTCACTTTCAAACCAAAATATCTACTTAAAAATATGAAAACATTATCTGTCCCCTCTTGGGACAGAGTCAGGGGATAGAGGTAGGACATGGGAACAGGAGTTGGTGTTTCTGTTCTGCCCAGGGATAGAGTGAATCAAAAATGCCATTGGGGGAAGGGAGAGGAGGAAATGTTTTGAGGCTGGCAGAAAAGTTTTGAGTCAGAAATTCTAGAACCAAGCCTCAGAAAGGGCAACACAGACTTGCTTTGAACACAAATCAAATATCAATCACATGCCAGGCGGCCGCCTGGGTTGTCTGTATCCTTTAAATGTAACTCCTCACTATGTGCTTCAGATACGGAGATCATGGATTCCTAGTTCTAACTCTATGAATCCGTTATTCTTGACCAACAACATAATGGGGAGGAGACAGTGCAAATGGCAAAGAAAGGAAAGGATCTCACTTTACCCTTTCAATGTGGGTTGCCACACTGTACACGTTTATTGAGTGTGAAAGGAGACAGGCACTGCCCTAGGCAGTAGGGCTGTAACAGCATGGAGCACAGAACACAGACACAGTCTCTGATCCCATGGTGGTAGCATGGTAATGGAGAGGAAGAGACAATGAGGAAGTAAGCAAACAAATCAATGAGGTGATTCTGTGTGATGATAAATGTTAGAAAGAAAAGAGAACAGAATATGCTGATTTTCTTTTTAACAATGCCAGAGTAGGCTGTGACTTTAGATAAAGTGGCTGGGTGAGATTCTTCTAAGGTAGCATCATTTGAACTGAGACATAAATGATGAGAAGGGAATGGTTAAGTACAAAGCCCATGGGGCAGTAATGAGTTTGGTGTATTCAAGGAACAGAGAGAAGGCCATGTGCCTGGAAAAGCCTGGTCTGTTGTGACAGGAGATGAAGCTGGAGTCATAAGTCAAGTCTAAATCAGGTGGGTCTTAAAGATCAGGGTAAAGTTTGAATTTCTACGAATACGTATAGTGTGGCTATCAAAGCAGGCATGGAGTTTTCACCCCTATGTCTACCTCAGTCTGGTAAAAAAAAGTTATTCTGTCTTAGGCCAAGATTTCTAGAAGTACTCCCTGAGACAAGGACTCACTAGTAGTGATTTACTAAGGAAGGATGCCAGGAAGAGCTCAGTAAGGAAGGTGGGAAAGCAAGAGAGAGGGACAAAAACTAAGGAAGAGGGCATCCACAGGTGGACTTGCCCGGTAGAAGCGATTACCTAATTCCTGGAGGCAACTGTGAATGCAGAGTGTGTAACAACACCTCACAGTCGTCCCAGTTTGAGCTAAGGATGCCGAGCTCTCACAGTCTCAGGTCTGACAGTTTTTGGTGAAAGGCCACCCCAGGAAAAGTGGGTTCCCATATCCTGCATGCAGTCCTCTGAAAAAGAGCTGCAGTGGTAACTATTGAAAACAAAAGTACACTGAAGCATACACACACACACACACACACACACACACACACACACACACAGAGTAAAATCATATCCTTCAGGACTGGACACATAACTCAGACTAACTTTTCAAAATAAGTTTCCACCACCTACTCCTATGTGATCTCAGTGTTCTCCTCTATTGAATGTATACAATCATAATTCCTACCTTATGGGGTTATTCTAAAGATTTAAATTATCATAATGCATTTACTATTCTAACACAACACTTAGCATAGAGTAGGCACTCAATAAATGGTATTTTTTTCACCCAATTAAGAATTCCAAAGTTGCTGCACTACTCTAATGGAATATGTTCCCATTTATTGCTTTCTCCATATCCACATGAGATCATAAAAGCCCCACCTATGTCCATAAATATAACAGCTTTATAATAAGGTCAGTTGGCAGGCTAGAGCATTCTCTTCAGAATCTTCAAAGAGAAATATAACTGCAATCCCACCTAATTATATATCAAGGCATCCTTAAGAATCTCTTCCTGCTGGGGAGGACTAGGACTCTTCTTGATAATAACCAGAATGTCGTTAGCTACCACAAATACATTTAGAAATCACAGAAGTCCAATGACTTCAATCAAGTTCTTTAAATTTGAGTCCATTAATGGTGATAATATACTTGTGGCTGCTTTATGGATTCTTGGATATATTTCACTGCTTCCACAATTGTACTTCAAATGCTATCTTACTTCCTAATAATGAAGGTACAGACTCACTTCAGCCCCATTCTTAAAACTTGATTAAAGGACCCAATGTCAAAAAATCTCCATTTAGCACTTGGTGGGACTTTGAACATCCAATCATGTTCATATGTCTTTTATCATCCCACTTCCCAGCACCAACATTTTGAGTGGTTTTCAGGCAGGCCTGTTTCTTTTTATCCATTAAAATGAGCCTAACAATTTGGGCACCTGGGTGGTACAGCTGTTTAAATGACTGACTCTTGGTTTTGGCTTAGGTTATGATCTCAGGGTAGTGATCTCAGGGTCCTGAGATCCAGCCCCACCTTGGGCTCTGCACTCAGCATGGAGTCTGCTTGAGATTATCTCTCCCTCTCTCGCTCTCTCTCTCTCTCTCTTTCTCCAATAAATAAATAAATCTTTTTAAATAAAATAAAATGTAATTAAATGTAATAAATGTAATAAAAAGTAATAAAATAAAATGAGCCTAACAATAAGCAAAACATGATCCAAAAGTATGGGACTTGGAAACCAAACTCAATACACACAGAATCCTATATAGAACTAGGTAACACTCTGCTTAGGTTCTGGTTGGAAAGGAAAATACATTCCACTCCTTAAAGTCAACACAATTCTATTTAGATGGAAATTAAGGGAGGGAATTTTATTGATAAAGATTGTTTGAGGGGCATCTGGGTGGCTTAGCTGATTAAGCATCCAACTCTTGATTTCAGCTCAGGTCATGATCTCAGGGTCATGAGAAAGAGCCCCATATCTGGCTTGGCACTCAGTGGGAAGTCTGCTTGAGATTCTCTCCCTCTCCCTTTGCCCCTCCCTGCTCACTAAAATAAATAAATAATTTTTTAAAACAATTTTTTTGTGAAAATTGGTTGTCTTAGACTTCTATATAAAGGTAGATTCTCTTTCATGGTTTTCTCCCTTTCCTTGCCACCCCACTGAAATTCCAGTAAAGGAATAAAAAATTGTATTAACCCAAAAGGACAAATAGAATGGAAGAAAAGAAAACAAAAGGTTGGAGTTAGAGGGGGGACCAAAAACAGAGCAATGAAAACCCACATACTTACTGAATTATAAGAATTTCATTTTTCTTCTTCTACCCACCCCAAAATAATAGTAGCCAGACAACTTACCATCCCGTCATCTCACCCCAGCCTGAGAGTTGGAAATTCTTCCCTAGGGAAACTGAACAACACAGATATAAGACCTTTTGAGACATGTGGGAAACCCTAACAAAACTGCCCCCTCATTATTTCATCAACCTCAAACGAAGTCCATGAGTGAAAAGGCCCCCTCCCCGCAACATATGCCTTCCAGCCTGCTTTCTAGTACCTTACTTTCATTTGTATCTGGAAAGCCAAATTCCTCAGTTATTACAGCAGATTTCTGGCATGAAAGATACCAAAACAAACAGAAAAGGAGGATCTAAAGGAAACAGACAGCAAATGAAAAAGAAAATTTAAAAAAAATCTACAGTGTTTATCTCTAGCTGGTTAAGATAATTCCATTTGTGAAACAATAAGATACTAGTAAAAAAAGAAAGTATCAGTTGACACACAATAAAAAGCTATCATTTAACATTAAACTAAAATTCAAATTTTGATGGAAAGGCTGGGTAATAAATTTGATGAACTTACCTGGCAAGTAGAATAATAGAATTTACATAAAAGTAGAATAATTGGGGAGCCTGGATGGCTCAGTCATTTAAGCAACTGACTTTTGATTTTGACTCAGGTCATGATCTCAGGGTTATGAGATTAAGCCCTGTGTCACTCATGCTTGGCGTGGAGCCTGCTTAAGGTTCTTTCTCCCTCTCCTCTGCCCCTCATCCTCTCTAGAAGGAAAGAAGGAAGGAAGGAAGGAAGGAAGGAAGGAAGGAAGGAAGGAAGGAAGGAAAGAAGGAAGGAAGGAAGGAAAGGAAAGGAAAGGAAAGGAAAGGAAAGGAAGAAACAAAGAAACAAAGAAACAAAGAAACAAAGAAAGAGCAGTTTTCCAGACATGGTAAATGGGAAGAAAAATAAAACAAAATTAGATAATCCAGGGAGCCCATTATCATATTAATATGAATTCCAGAATTAAACAAAAGAGACAAAAAACTGGTAGGATTATCAAGGTCATGGTACAAGAAGATAGCTCATAACTAAAGACATGTCTCTCTAATTTTCTAAGTGACAAATACAGTGAATAACAAGAAACTTAACTGAAGTCATATCATCAGGAAAAACTTGAACATCTGGGATAAATGAATATCCTAACACTTGCAGAGAGAGAAAATGTGTCATATACAAATATTGGAAATAAGAATGGCAACATTAGATGCCTTCAAATTTCTGAGGGTCATTATTTGTAATCTAAAATTCTGTACTAACTCTAACCATCAATCAAGTACAAGAGAAAGTAAAGACATTTGCTAACATGGAAATGTTCAAATAAGCAAACCTCCCATGCACACTTTTGTTGAGAAGCTATTTGATATTTCAATAAAATAAAGATAGAAAGAAGAAAGAAAGAAAGAAAGAAAGAAAGAAAGAAAGAAAGAAAGAAAGAAAGAAAGAAAGAAAGAAAGAAAGAAAGTGAAGGGAATTCCCAAACAGATGCTGAAGGGAAGACTTATGATGATAGCAGTTTGGAAGCCAAAGATCAACCATTTCAGAGGGAATAAGAAGATAGAAAGTTGTAGGGAGATTTCCAGAATGAAAAAAAAAAAAACCAGAACAGATAGATTATTTGATGTGTTTAATCATTTGGAAACAAAACAAAATATTGCTATTTTAAATAGATCAATGAGAACATTTGGGGGGAAAAAATAGAAGTCTACCAAAAGCTAGTGAAATTAAAACCAGAGGCAACTGTGGTTGCCAGAGGGGATAGGGGACTGGTTAAAATGGGTAAAGGGAGTCAAAAGGTACAAATTTCCATCATGGTGATTGTAGTTAACAATACTGTGTTGCATTTTTGAAAGTTGCTAAGAGAGTAAACGTTAAAAGTTCTCATCGCAAGAAAAAGAAAATTTTGTAACCCAGATATGGTGACAGATGTTAACTAGACTTATTGTGATCATTTTGCAATACATACAAATGTTGAATCATTATGTTGTACACCTGAGACTAATATAATGTCAATTATAACTCAATAAAAAATGAAAAATAAAGAACAGAGGCAACTGTTAACTCTAAGAAAAACAAAAATTATATAAAAATGCAACCACAATATACTACATTTCTCAGCAACAAATGACATTTATAAGTTGAAACAGTGTAAGGACCAACTTGACTGAACCAAAAATTGTGATAAATTGGGTAGATTGAAGAGAGGAGAAGTGAAAAGAAAACTAAGAAGAGAAGTATAAGATAGGGAATTCTTAAATATTTAGCAGGAAATCAAAAAAAATGTTAGATAACAACATAAGAGTATTATTTGAGATGTGAAAGTATATATCTGAAATAATTTCTAAAAAATTGAAAGTGATTGTTTCTGGGGATTGAAGGTAGATAATGAAAAACTGTTAAACAGAGGGCTATGTTTTAAATAATGAGTGTTGGAGCACTACTTGAGTTATTTTAGTATATACATATAAAACTTGCATAGAAATTATTTTTTTAACTGTGAGGAGGGAATAAGAAAGGTCATTGGCTTATATGACCCACTCTCTATTAACAAATACTCACAGATGCAAAACCGTTCTTGTTGAGATGGTGCCCAGTTCAAGAAAGTCTCTAAGGAAACCATGCCCCACTTAAATAGACATTTAAAGACTAAGCCAGTTTGGAACTGAAAATCAAAAACAGACTTAATTCCCTAGAAAAGATTCAAATCAAATAAATAAAATATCAAGTTCCCTTCATGGTCAGGTCAAAAATATATATAACAGTCTTTCAGTTTTAATCCTCTGATCATTTGTGTATGCGTGCATAAGCTTTCTATAATTTTGATTAAATGATGAACATTGCAAACCAGTTGTTGGACTTTCTTTTAAGGTAGGCTGACAGATAAAATACAGGATGCTCAGTTAAATTTGAGTCTCAGATAAAAAACAGACTTTTTTAAGAATAAGTATATCCCAAATATTCCATGGGGCATAACTGCAGTAAAAATTATTCATTCTTTATCTGAAATTCAAACTTAACTGGGCATCTTGTATTTTTATTTGCTAAGTCTGACAACCCTATTTTAAGGGTTGAACTCATCTCACATCTGCCTCTGAGTCAGGCTAAGCCACAGCTGCTGTTTTCCATCACATGCTCCCTCTCCACCATTCTCAGCTCCATCTTGGGCCATGATTTCTTTGTGCTTGATCACCCTGGCACCTCCAAGGCTCTTTTCATCCTGAATAAAGTACAGCCTTTGGAGTGCTGCCCTTGGCCAAAGGGTGATGCAGACCCTGGTAGTGTTTCCCTTTGCTCTCTGCCCCTTGACACTTGCCAACTCTACTAACATGGGTTCTGTACCATTGTAGAAGATTTAATAACAGCTGACACAGAATACTAAATACAGGAATAATAAATAATATAGAAAAAAAGGAAAGCCTTCACTTGGGACCCTCTCATGGAAAATTCTATTTCCTAGTTCATGTCCTTCTTCTGTGGTGCATCGCCATCACATCTTCTGGGCAGTGAAAACATATTCATTTGTCCTCCAGAATATGACTCCCCTCTCCCTTTTTGGGAGAGCCCAAATCCTACCCACAGGGGTAGACCTTACCTTTCGCCTACCAGTGGAATTTATCAGGATTAAGAATCTCCCAACAGTGATAGAAATGTTTTATATCTTGACAATGGTGGTGATTACATCTGTGCACACATTTGTCAAGATTCATGAATTGCACACATTGAATGCATGCATTTAATGATATATTAATGATACCTCCATGAAATGAATTTTTGAAAAATATTCCCTAGCAGTACTTTTACTAAAGAGTGAGTGAATCATTCTGGAATCTAAAATAACACTACAGGGATTTCAGCAGCACAGTCCAGGATTTTGCATTCCAAGTTTGGTTAAACTCAAGTTCTGGCCACCAGTGTGAAGTAGAGATATGTCTCCTTTTGTTTCTTGTGACAGTCTAGCCTCTTGTGGGTACTTTTAAATAAAACGCACACAGAAACACACACACACACACATGCCATCTTAGACAAGGTATAATATAGTTTACCTAAATATCTTATGAAAAGCAAAATTATTTAATAATTAACTATTTATGTGACCTAGAGACATGCACAAGATATCACTTGGTAGAAGAATTTAATCAAGACAAAAGCATTGGCCTCTCTATGCAAATGCTCTCACATGTGAGGAAATATTAAAAATTATTAAACAGGAGAGATGGGGGTGGGGCGTGGAGATGTTTAATGTTGTTTTACAGGAATTGTCTTGGTTTCCAGTACCTTTCTACTCAACAAAGGGAAAATTCCATTTTCAGCTCAAACCCTAGCCCGGAAATTATTCTTCCCAAAAAGGGGGGAAACAGCTGAAAAACTCCTCACTACTCCACAGCCCAGAAAACACAAACAGGACAGAGAGGCCGGAAGAGCCTGAGCTCCACCCAGAGAAAAGCCATTTCTGGATAGGGACTAATTTAGGGCCAGGCATTTTGCAGTTAATGTAGGAGGAAAGCAAACCTCTTAAGCAAAGAGTAGGTACTTAAAGTGACCCTTTTGAAAGCATGTAAACAAACTCTAACAACTTTCTGTAGACTTTAATAAATAAATGCTTTGATACTATAGAGAGAGAGAAGAAAGAAAGCAGAAATAAAATAATCTAATACCAAACCAAAACAGAGCAAAGTGTGCACAGCAAGCAGAATATCAGCAGAAACAAAGAGGGTTATGATCATCATCAGAATGGTAAGAGTAATATTGACAGTGGTCTTGAACAGTCACTGAGTGCCCAGGGTCATTTGTAAGTGTTTTATATGAATTTAATCCTCACAACAGCCTATGAGCTAGTACATTATTAGTCCTACTTTATATGAGCTGGAAACGGAGCTACTGAGACAAAACAACACTGCAGGTGAATAGCAGAGTCCAGAGGTGAATCCATCTCCCTCTGTTTGAAAATCCTTAATGCTTGACCATGAAGCCCTAGCCCATTGCTCCTGAAAGTGTGTTCCACAGACCCACAGCAGCATGAGTTGACTCTGGAGCTTGTTAAAATGCATAATCTCAGGGGGCACCCCCAGACCCACTTAATCAATTCTGCATGTCAACAAGACCACCAGATGATTCTATGCATACCGAAGTCTGAAAAGCAGGGCTCTAGTCCCTCTCTGAAGACAGATAATTCTTAGTCTTATCTGATTCAGATTTATACAAGTTCCTTCGTGGAAAAGTGCAAGAAATGAATATCAGAATCTATTGTATAGAATTCATAACTATTTTAAATAAACTATGGTCTTTTTTTGCAGTATACAAAACACATATTGCTTAATTAGGTTCTTGCAGTTTGCAGGGACTAGATGTACTTTTAAAGCTTTTCCATCAAGCACCCCTAACAGCTGAGCCCATATACCAAGAGGTTCTGGGGGCCATATCCTTTTTTCTCTTTTCCTTACCTTCTTCTCTCTCTCTCTCTCTCTCTCTCTCTCTTTTAAACAACTTCACTGAGGTGTAATTTCATACTTTTAGATTCACCCTGTTAAATTTACAATTCAGTGATTTTTAATAAATTCACTGAATTTGTTGAGTTCTACCACCAACACCATGATCCATTTTCATCACTCCAGGAAGATCCTTCATACCTATTTACAGTTAATGCCCTTTCTCTCCACCAGCTCCTGTCTCTGTAGATTTGTCTGCTCAATATTTTATGTACTTGGAATCATACAGTATGTGATCTTTTTCATCTGACGTTTTTCACTGAGTGCAATCATTTTGAGGTTTATCCATACTGTAGCATATAGTAGTATTTAATTGTTTTTACCCCTGAATTGCCCATTGTATAGAGCCAAAGCTCTTCTATTTAGCAAGTTAAAAAAAATGTGAAGCCTCAATATTTATCCTTAAAATTCATTCAAGTGCTGTACATGTCTGTGTTGGCCTCAATAGAGAAATGTCTTAAATAACATGTTAGTTTCCTCAAATTTTTTTAAAATTAAATTGCTGCCCCAGCTCACTTTAGACTCCATCAGTTGAGACCCATAACCTTGGGTTATGGTCATTAATTATAGGGTAGAAAGAAAGGTGTTGTCATATAAGTCTTCAGTCATTCCCAAAATTCCTATTGTAATTTGCTTTAAGCCCAAAGATAAAGACACCCAGCAGGTACTGGTATAAAGAGATAGCAGAATTAGATGGACTGACATGACAATTGTAGCCAAGATTTTGAAGACTAGAACACAGAAAAAAATAAATGAATAACACCCTTCCTTAAGAAATAATACTTTAATAAAGGACTTTTCCTGCTATACAGAACAAGTAGCTACCAAAAACCCTAACACCCAAAAGCTTACTCTTAAAGGGAAGTTTTTCCTGTGTGTTCTAAAGTTCTCCTTGTTGACATGGTCCAAATCCTGGACTAATCCCCCAGGGCAGTTAATCAATTCCACAGAAAATCAAATCATCATGCCCTAGTTGAGGTTCTATGAAAGCACTATCAGCACACCCAGCACAAAGATCTTGGTTTCTAACATACTTTCCAACAACGGGACCCAGAGCTCCTTGGAGATATAGCTGATTCTAGGACTGGGGCAGGAAATACACAAGATGATCCAGGAGAATCTTATAGTACCAGAAAGTAAATGTTCTCAAAAACTAAGAATAATGAGGGTGTCAATCCTCACTATATCCAATGAGAATATAAGAGTCGGGGGGGGGTGTGTGGAGCAAGACGGCAGAGGAGTAGGAGACCTAAATTTCCTTGGGTACCATGAATTCAGCTAGATAGATATCAAACCATTTTGAATACCTACAAACTCAACAGGAAATCGAAGAAAAGAAAAGCAGCAATTCTAGGAACAGAAAACTGACCACTTTCTGGAAGGTAGGACTTACAGAGAAGTGAATCCGAGGTGATACACTGGAAGATAGACCGTGGGGGGAGGGGTTGGCTCCTGGCAAACGGTAGAGCAATGGAGCACAAAATCAGAACTTTTAGAAGTCTGCTCCACTGAGGGATGTCACTCCAGAGGCTAAGCAGGGTGTGGAGCCCTTGAGGGGACAGTGTGGTCTCAGGACCCGTGGGGCCACTGAAAGACCAGGGGTGTCTGAGTGTGGCAGAGCTCCCAGGTATCAGAGCGGGGAAGCCAGCTACAGAGATGGAACCAAGGAAGGTCTCTCAGCTTGGGGTTACCTTAAGCCATGATCCGAGCCATAGTCAGGCCACTGCTTTTCAAGCAGGGACCCCACAAGTGGCAGATCCAGGGAGACTCACCTTCCTTCACCTGGAGGAGTGCCTCGGGAGCATGCGGCAGGAATCTACCAGGTTTGGAGACTCCAAATGGGGCCGTACACCAGAGATAGAAACTCTCGGTCACAGTCTGGGTGAGCTCAGAGTGCCGCCAGAGACCAGAGAGATGGGAGGGACTGACTGATTTTCTCTGAGGGCGCATTGAGGAGTGCGGCCCCCAGCTCTAGGCTCCTCTGGGTCAGAGATTAGGAGGCCACCATTTTCATTCCCGTCCTCCAAAGCGGTACAGAAAGCATTCAGGGAACAAAAGCTCACGAGAGTGAACCCAGCAGATTGCTTAGGCTGGACCCTGGCAAGGGTGGTGCAATTCTGCCTTAGGCAAAGACATTCGAGAATCACTACAACAGGCCCTTCCCCAGAAGATTAACAAGAATATCCAGCCAAAACCAAGTTCACCAATCATGAGAACTGGAAAAGTCCAGAGCTAGTGGAATACAGCACATAGAATTCATGGCTTTTTTCCCATGATTCTTTTGTCTTTCAAAGTTAAATTTTTTTAATTTCATTTTTTTCTTATTCCATTTTTCTAATTTTTCCCCTTTCCTATTTAAATCTTTTTAACTATTTTATCTTTATCAATACCTTTTTTAAAAATCTTTTTTCATTTTCATTGTTACAATCATATTCTATCTCTTCATTGTACTTAACCTTATTTTTTGTATACATATGAGTTTTGATTTCTTTAAAATTTTGAGATATAGTTTTTTTAAAAGATCAAAATATACCCTAAATCTAGCATATGGCTTTGTTCTAGTCTCCAGCCTGATCATATTCTCTCCTTTTTTTTCAACCAACTTCTTATCAATTCCTTTTTTTTATCTTTTTTAATTTTCATCCTTACAGTCATATTCTATCCTTTCATCGTGTTTATGCTTATTTGTGTGTGTGTGTGTGTGTGTGTGTGTGTGTGTGTGTGTATGAAGTTTTTCTTTCTTTAAAATTTTGGGAGGCATTTTCTTTTAATGGACCAAAATACAACCAAAATCAAGTGTGTGGCTCTGTTCTATTCACCAGAAGAAAGGGGGTGGGGGAATATATATATATATATATATATATATATATATATATATAT
>LNAC01000360.1:185133-294758 GCA_002007465.1 Ailurus styani
ATATATATATATATATATATATATATATTCCCCCACCCCCTTTCTTCTCCCCCTGGTTTTGGCTCTCTTCTCTTCTGTTTTGGCTAATGTATATTCTCCTGGAGTCATTGCTATCCTTTCAATATTTTGTTCTCTCATTCATCTATTCTTCTCTGGATAAGATGAAAAGGTGGAAGAACTCACCTCAAAAAAAAAGAACAAGAGGCAGTACTGACAGCTAGGGACCTAATCAGCACAGACATTAGTAAGATGTCAGAAGTAGAGCTCAGAATGATGATTATAAAGAGGCTAGCTGGACTTGAAAAAAGTATAGAAGATACTAGAGGATCTCTTTCTAGAGAAATAAAATCCCTTTCTGCAGAAATAACATCCCTTTTTGGAAAAATAAAAGAACTAAAATCTAACCAAGCTGAAATCAAAAAAGCTATTAATATGGTATAATAAAAATTGGAGTCTCTTACTGCTAGGATAAATGAGGCAGAAGAGAGAATTAGTGACATGGAAGACCAAATGATGGAGAAAAAAGAAGCTGAAAAAAAGAGAGATAAACAACTACTGGACCATGAGGGGAGCATTTTAGAGATAAATGATACCACAAGATGAAACAATATTAGAATAATGGGATCCCAGAAAAAGAAGAAAAACAGAGAGGGGCAGAAGATATATTGGAGAAAATTATAGTAGAAATTATAAATTATAGTAGAAATTACAAATTACAGTAGAAATCCCCCCTAATTTGGGGAAGGGAAAAATCATCAAAATCGAGGAGGCACAGAGAGTCCCCCTCAAAAATCAATAAAAATAGGTCAACACCCCATCATCTAATTAAGACTTACAAGTCTCAGTGACAAAGAGAAAATCCTGAAAGCAGCTTGGGACAAGAGGTCTGTAACATACAATGGTAGGAAAATTAGATTGACAGCAGAACTATCCACAGAGACCTGGCAGGCCAGAAAGGACTGGCATGATATTCAGAGCACTGAATGAGAAAAATATGCAGCCAAGAATACTATATCCAGCTAGGTTGTCATTGAAAATAAAAGAAGAGATAAAAAGCTTGCAGGACAAACGAAAACTAAAAGAATTTGCAAACACCAAACCAGCCCTATAGCAAATATTGAAAAGGGTCCTCTATGCAAATAGAGAGCCTAAAAGAAACAGACCAGGAAGGAACACAGACAATATACAGTAACAGTCACCTTACAGGCAATACAGTGACACTAAATTCATATCTTTCAATAGTTATCCTGAATGTAAATGGGCTACATGCCCCAATCAAAAGACACAGGGTATCAGAATGGATAAAAAACAAGACCCATCTATATGCTGTCTACAAGAAACTCATTTTAGACCCAAAGACACTTCCACATTTAAAGTAAGGGGATGGAAAACAATTTACCATGCATGCTAATGGACATCAAAAGGAAGCTTGAGTGGCAATCCTTGTATCAGACAAATTAGATTTTAAGCCAAAGACTCTAATAAGAGATGAAGTACACTATATCATACTTAAAGGGTCTGTCCAACAAAAAGAACTTACAATTTTAAATATCTATGCCCCTAACATGGGAGCAGCCAATTATATAACCAATTAATAACAAAATCAAAGAAACACATCAAAAATAATACAGTAATTGTAGGATAATTTAACACCCTGTTCACTGAAATGGACAAATCAATTAAAGCAAAATGTCAACAAGGAAATAAAGGCTTTAAATGACACGCTGGACCAGATGGACATCACAGCTATATTAGAACCTTCCATCCCAAAGCAACAGAATACACATTCTTCTCTAGTGCACTTGGGACATTCTCCAGAATAGATCACATCCTGGGTCACAAATCAGGCCTCAACCAGTACCAAAAAATTGGGATCATTCCCTGCATATTTTCAGGCCACAATGCTTTGAAACTAGAACTCAACCACAAGAGGAAAATTGGAAAGAACTCAAATACATGGAGGCTAAAGAGCATCCTACTAAAGAATGAATGGGTCAACAGGAAATTAAAGAAGAGTTTAAAAAATTCATGGAAACAAATGAAATTGAAAACACAACTGTTCAAAATCTTTGGGATGCAGCAAAGGCTGTCCTGAGAGGAAAGTATATAGCAATACAAGCCTTTCTCAAGAAACAAGAAAGCTCTCAAATATACAACCTAAACCTACACCCAAAAGGAGCTGGAGAAAGAATAGCAAATAAAGCCTAAACCCAGTAGAAGAAGAGAAATAATAAAGAGCAGAGCAGAAATCAATGAACTAGAAACCAAAAGAACAGTAGAATAGATCAATGAAACTAGGAGCTGATTCTTTGAAAGTATTAATAAGATTGATAAACCCCTGGCCAGACTTATCAAAAAGAAAAGAGAAAGGACTCAAATTAATAAAATCATGAACGAAAGAGGAAAAATCACAACCAACACCAAAGAAATACAAACAATTATAAGAACATATTATGAGCAACTCTATACCAGCAAATTTGACAATCTGGAAGAAATGGATGCATTCCTAGAGATTTATAAACTACCAAAACTGAACCAGGAAGAAATAGAAAATCTAAACAGACTCATAACCAATAAGGAGATTGAGGCAGTCATCAAAAATCTCCCAACAAACAAGAGCCCTGGGCCAGATGGCTTCCCAGGGGAATTCTACCAAACATTTAAAGAAGAATTAATACCTATTCTCCTGAACCTGTTCCAAAAAATAGAAATGGAAGGAAAACTTCCAAACTCATTCTATGAGGCCAGCACTACCTTGATCCCAAAACCAGACCAAGACCCCATCAAAAAGGAGAATTACAGACCAATATCCCTGATGAACATTGATGTAAAAATTCTCACCAAAATACTAGCCAATAGGAACCCACAGTAGATTAAAAGGATTATTCACCATGACCAAGTGGAATTTATTCCTGGGCCGCAAGTTTAGTCCAACATCCACAAATAAATCAATGTGATACAATACATTAACAAAGAAAGAACAAGAACCATATGATACTCTCAATAGATGCTGAAAAAGCATTTGACAAAGTACAGCACCCTTTCTTGATCAAAACTCTTCACAGTGTAGGGATAGAGGGTACACACCACAATGTCATTAAAGCAATCTATGAAAAACCCACACCAAATATTGTCAATGGGAAAAAACTGGGAGATTTTCCCCTAAGGTCAGGAACATGGCAGGGCTGTCCACTATCACCACTGCTATTCAACATAGTAATAGAAGTCCTAGCCTCAGCAATCAGACAACAAAAAGAAATAAAAGGCATCCAAATNTTGGCAAAGAAGAAGTCAAACTCTCACTCTTTGCAGATATGATACTTTATGTGGAAAACCCAAAAGACTCCCATCCAAAACCATTAGAACTCATGCAGGAATTCAGTAAGGTGTCAGGATATAAAATCTCTACAGAAATCAGTTGTATTTCTATACACAAACAAGACAGAAGAAAGAGAAATTAAGAAGTCGATGCCATTTACAATTGTACCCAAAACCATAAGATACCTAGGAATATATCTAACCAAAGAGGCAAAGAATCTGCTCAGAAAACTATAGAGTATTTATAAAAGAAATTGAGGAAGACACAAAGAAATGGAAAAATGTTCCATGCTCATGGATTAGAAGAATAAATATTGTGAAAATGTCTATGCTACCTAGAGCAATCTACACATTTAGTGCAATCCCTATCAAAATGCCATCAACATTTTTCAAATAAATGGAAAAAATAATCCTAAAATTTATATGGAACTAGAAAAGACCCTGAATAGCCAGAGGAATGTTGAAAAAAAAAACCAAAGTTGGTGGCATCACAATCCCAGACTTCAAGCTCTATTACAAAGCTGTAATCATCAAGACACTATGGCACTGGCACAAAAACAGACACATAGAGCAATGGAACAGAATAGAGAGCCCAGAAATGGACCCTCAACTCTATGGTCAACTAATCTTCGACAAAGCAGGAAAGAATGTCCAGTGGGAAAAAGACAGTCTCTTCAACAAATGGTGTTGGGAAAACTGGTCAGCCACATGCAGAANTGGACAGCCACATGCAGAAGAATGAAATTGGACCATTTCCTTACACCACACACAAAAATAGACTCAAAATGGGTGAAAGACCTCAGTGTGAGACAGGAATCCATCAAAATCCTCGAGGAGAACACAGACAGCTACCTCTTCAACGTCAGCCACAGCACCATCGCCAAAGGCAAGGGAAGCAAGGACAAAATGAACTATTGGGACTTCATCAAGATAAAAAGCTTTTGCACAGCAAAGGAAACAGTCAACAAAACCAAAAGACAACTGACAGAATGGGAGAAGATATTTGCAAATGACATATCAGATAAAGGGCTAGTATCCAAAATCCATAAAGAACTAATCAAACTCAACACCCAAAGAACAATAACCCAGTCAAGAAATGGGCAAAAGACATGAGCAGACATTTCAGCAAAGAAGACATCCAAATGGCCAACAGACACATGAAAAAGAGCTAAACATTACTTGGCATCAGGGAAATGCAACTCAAAACAACAGTGAGATACCACCTCATACCAATCAGAAAGGCTAAAAATAGCCAGTGAGGAAACGACAGGTGTTGGTGAGGATGCGGAGAAAGAGGAACCCTCCTACACTTTTGGTGGGAATGCAAGCTGGCATTCCCACACAGTATGAAGGTTCCTGAAAAAGTTAAAAATAGAGCTACCTTACGACCCAGCAATTGCACTATTGGGTATTTACCCTAAAGATACAAATGTAGTTATCTGAAGGGGCATGTGCACCCAAATGTTTATAGTAGCAACATCCACAATAGCCAAACTATGGAAAAGCCTAGATGTCCATCAATAGTTGAATGGATAACGAAGATGTGGTATACGTATATACACATATATGTATGTATATATATATATATATATAATGGTGATATATATATATATATATATATATAATGGAATACTATGCCATCATCAAAAAATGAAATCTTGCCATTTGCAATGACGTGGATGGAACTAGAGGGTATTATGCTAAGCAAAATAAGTCAATCAAAAAAAGACAATTATCATATGATCTCTCTGATATAAGGAATTTGAGAGGTAGGGCCAGGGGTTGTGAGGGGAAGGGAAAGAAAAATGAAACAAGATGGGACCAGGGAGGGAGACAAACCATAAAAGACTCTTAATCTCAGGAAACAAACTGAGGGTTGCTGGGGGTTGGGTGGGAGAAGGAATAGGGTGCCTGGGTGATGGACATTGGGGAGGGTCTGTGCTATGGTGAGTGTGGTGAATTGTGTAAGACTGATGATTCACAGACTCACATCCCTGAAACAAACAATACATTATATGTCAATTTAAAAAATGGGGGGATATAAGACTAAACATAAAAGAGCTCCCAATGGCCAAATCTAGAATAATTTTAGAAATAAAATAAATAAGGTAGCATTGAATTAAAATCCAAAATGTAATATGAATATGCATGAGACCATGCTGGTTAATTATTGAATGAATAAAAAAAATGGGAGAGAAAAGGCAATTTCCTGAACAGACACACTGCAAATGTTACTTGTAGATACTCCTCCCTTAAGGTAGTAGAACTTAGGGGCAACTGGATGACTCGGTTGAGTGTCTGCCTTTGGCTCAGATCATGATCTCGGGGTCCTGGGATCGACCCCCACATCTGGCTCTCTGCTTGGCAGAGAGTCTGCTTCTCCCACTTCTTCTCCCTCTGTGCTTTCTATCTTTTGAATAAATAAAATCTTTTTAAAAAGTGGGGGAGGAGTAGAACATTACCCCAATCCATCAAGCATGGGCTACATTTAATGGCTTGCTGCCAACAAGTGTAATATATAAAAAGAGAAAAAAGTTACTTCACAAAGCACTACTTTGACCAGATGATCAAGGTTAATATCATCAATGATAAGGCATTAAATAATGTGATAAGAAGGCAAGTTCACTTACGTGGTCTTTCTCCTCACCCTCCCCCCCCCAAAAAAAAACCCATAACTCCAATCTAACCATGAGAAAAAACATCAGACAAACCCAATCTGAGGAACATTCTACAAAATACCTGATCAGTACTCCTGAAGACAAGGAATGTCTGAGAACTGTCAGCCAAGAGGAGCCTAAGGAGATGTGGCAACTGAATGTAATACGGTATCCTCAGTGGGATCCCGGGACAGAAAAAAGGACATTAGAAAAAAATTAATGAAATCTGAATAAGGTATTGAGTTTTGCTAATAGTCATGTACTGATGTCAGTTCCTTAGTTGTGACAAATGCACCATACTAATGCAAGATGCTAGCATTGAGGGAAACTGGTTATGGGGTATGTGGGAATTTTCTCTACTATCTTTGTAACTTTACTATAAATCTGGGCTGTTCTAAAACAAAACAGTTAATTTTTTTAAAAAATCAAATGTAAGTTGCAACCAGAGTTATTTCAGAAATCTCTCTACAGAAAAACATATAATAAATTCGCCTAACTACAGGCAATCAATAATTATCTGAATAGGATCTCCTTCATTCTTTTTAAGGAGTCACGCACTGCCCAGGGTGATATCATCCAGAGCCAAAGGCTCTGAGCTACATAATGATGCCTGGAGAATCTACACAGTTACCTATCCCCAGCCCCTATTCAAATGCCCAAAGCCTGGTTATGTTTCCATGCAGCTGTCTCCCAGGTTCCTCAAACATATGTGACAATAAGCAGTGGACACTAGTTGTTGGCTATTATTATACTGGTTCAAATAACCAACACAGACTCATGTTCAGAAAGAATGATATTTGTGAGTTCAACCCTTTGGCCAGCCCTAGTGATTTTCTCAGCCTCTAAAATGGATGAATACATGTTATAAACCATATGTGGAAAAGGTCCACTGGCAAACAACCCAGTCACTCCTAAATGGTCAGCGCAGTCCTTGGGAGCAATCATTCAAAATAAACTGAAGCCCTGTGTGTGTGTGTGTGCGTGTGTGTGTGTGTGTGTGTCTGTTAGTAATGAGGTAGAAATGGAGATTATGAATAATGTCAAATCCCTCCATAAGGTTCCAAAATCAGGACGTTAGGACTTAGGTTGGTCCAAGGATAGGAATTCAGGCTCTCCCTTGGAGTTATGGTCCATGTTTCATTCATTCTTTCAGCACCTATCATGACCCTCGTAACCCCCAGCCTATTGCCTATTACTAGCTGGTCCCTAGACAACCAGAAAAGAAGGAAAGCAGGAAGAATCAAGAAAGAAAGAAATTAAACCCAAAACTACCTACATGCAAATGTTCAAAGTTCTTTCCGTTATCCAATAGCACCTGGCATATAGTAGCTGCTTAATAACTATTTGTCAAATGAATGAGTGAACACATCAGGGCTGTCCTAGATACCAGTACCTGGAGGTAGAGGTTACCAAAGGCAAACTAAGGCACTATTTTGAAGAATCTACTTCCTATGTGTAGAAGGAATTGGTTATTCTTTCCTATTTATTTATTTGTTTAATTATTTATTTATTTATTTATTGTGACTGCTGACTTTGCCCCACACAAGCCCAACCACCAATGAAACAAAAATAAAATTACTTCTTCTAAGGGGACTGAGGGAACAGCCTTTGGAATGATAACATTCAGAGTGAAAAACAGAGTCTTTCTACCAAACAGCCTTATCCTGGGGCCCCTGTGGAACAAGGTGATGGATTAAGTGCAAAGAACTTGTTCTCAAATCAGACACCAAATTAAGTTCTTATTACAACATTATTCTGGTATTTTCCCAGGTCTCCCTGATCTTAAATTAGCTGAACAAGATCAAAACATCCTTAATATAAACTGAATGATCATTTGTGAACAAACCTCTAAAAACAGAGTAGTCAGCATGATGTTTGGGGAAAGTACAGAAATAAGAATTAAGAGAGGAGTGGTGTTCTGGCACCAGTCATGCCTTTTAGCTCTTCATAGAACATTGGGTGGGTTATTCCACCCTTGGGACTCCCTTTCTTCCCTAAAATGAAGAGGGCAGAGTGAGGAATTAGGCCGCATTATCTCTAAGCTCCCTTCAGGGTATAAATCATATCATTCTAAGTGTATTATTTTAATAATAATATTATAATAGCTACTCGTATGTTATATGTACTATGTGTCAGGCATGCCCTATATACTTGTTAAGTATTATCTCATTTAATCCTCACAACAACTGTATAAACTAGATACTATTATTCCCATTCTCTGCTAAGGAACCGAAGCACAGAGAGGTTAAAAGTCCCAGGCTGTCCTCACTGTACATGACCCCAAGTTCACAGTTCTGATATGTGTATATTTCTGTTAACAGAGTGTCTCAAAAATCAATGACTGCCTATACCTGAACTCTGGCAATCCAACTTCAGAGTCTGTATACTTAGCATCTACCCTCACCAGTGGCTTGCTAAGGGTGGCCCCAGCTTCACCTGTGAACTTGGCAGACACGCAAATTCCTGACCCCATTCCAGACCACAGAGTCAGAAGATCTGTGACTAGGACCAAACGATTTCTCTGAACAAGCCCTCTGGGTGATTCTGATATGATCCAGAGTTTGATAACTACCACTTGACTCTTAGCAAATGTGATGGTGGAAGTTAGGAAGTGTAGAAAGTGGTGGCTGAGACATTCTCCAAGATCAGCTACTCCAGGTGAACTAAGGGTCCCCTAAGCTGAGAGACAAGCACCATAAGAAAACCTGCCCTTCAGAAGACATGAACAGACATTTCTCCAAAGAAGACATCCAAATGGCCAACAGACACATGAGAAAGTGCTCAACATCACTCGGCATCAGAGAAATACAAATCAAAACTACAGCAAGATACCACCTTACACCAGTCAGAATGGCTAAAATCAACAAGTCAGGAAACGACAGATGTTGGCGAGGTTGCGGAGAAAGGGGAACCCTCCTACACTGTTGGTGGGAATGCAAACTGGTGCAGCCACTCTGGAAAACAGTATGGAGATTCCTCAAAAAGTTGAAAATGGAGCTACCCTACGACCCAGCAATCGCACTACTGGGTATTTATCCTAAAGACACAAAGGTAGTGATCCTCAGGGGCACGTGCACCCGAATGTTTATAGCAGCAATGTCCACAATAGCCAAACTATGGAAAGAACCTAGATGTCCATCAACAGATGAATGGATAAAGAAGATGTGGTATATATATACAATGGAATACTATGCAGCTATCAAAAGAAACGAAATCTTGCCATTTGCAACGACATGGATGGAACTGGAGGGTATTATGCTGAGCGAAATAAGTCAATCAGAGAAAGACAATTATCATATGATCTCTCTGATATGAGGAACTTGAGGGGCAGGGTGAGGGGTCGTGGGGGGTAGGGAGGGAAAAATAATGAAACAAGATGGGATGGGGAAGGAGACAAACCATAAGAGACTTCTAATCTCACAAAACAAACTGAGGGTTACTGGGGGGTGGGAGGGTAGGGATAGGGTGGATGGGTTATGGACATTGGGGAGGGTTTGTGCTTTGGTGAATGCTGTGAAAGATGTAAGCCTGATGATTCACAGACCTGTACCCCTTGGGCAAAGAATAAAAATAAAATTTAAAAAAAAAACCTGCCCTTTGCAGGTCACCTTTGCAGACTAGTTACCTCTAGAAGAAATCACTTTCCTTTAACACAGCACTTCGGTGAACAAAGAAAAAGAAGAAAATCTTTTTTTGTTTCCTAAAAATATTGTTCATGATCAATTTTTTGCATGTTGAGGTATCTCCACGGCATGTCTCTGAGTTTCCCAGATGCTAACCACAGACTGTGATTTGACTCCACGGGTGAGATCCAGCAGGAGCCATCAATGGATACTTTGATGTCTTTACCTCCAGTGGACAAGCTCCCCTTCTCACATACAACATCTGATGCTCTGAATGTGGTGGCAAGCATCTTACAATTCTCTTCTTGCTCTTTGGGCCCAATGCTGTTGATTCAGTGGCTTTCTTCTAAGAGGTACACCAGATTGTCAGCTTGCTTTCTTAAAAAAAAAAAAATCTCCAGGCTAAGATATTCAAATTGCCGAACCAATGGTATCATGGGAGACCATTAAAAAATCCTCTCCGAGTTAAGTCTGCATGCCTCAAAGAGCAAAAAATTAATATACTGTCGTTACACAGTTGAGAGGGGAAATTAATTTATACAGAAACCTTTTCTAAGGCATGTTCAGACTGCCCGGATACTGCTCCAAATGGGAGCATTATCTGCTTTCCCAAAATAATACACCATATGCCCTAATCTGGCAGACACAAAGATAATTACATGACTCTGGCAGAGCCAATATGCTTGCTAATAAATGGGAAAATGAGGACAATGCAAATCAAAGTTAAGTTCAATGGTTATTCAGAATTGTGGTGGGGAAGCTACCTGCTACAATTAAACATTGTGACAAGCAGAAAATGGGTCTCTTGCATAGATTGGAAGACCCAAAGCTGGTGTGAGAGACCCATTTATATCAAGGAATACTAACAGAGGAAGTGAAATTGTTTGCGGGCATGTGTGGTAGCCTCATACGACTCCAAGCCATAAAGTAACTCCCCTTCTAATAATCTGCTCTTAAGGGATTCAACGGGAGTTCTTAAAAAACCAAAGCTCAAAATGCCAAATTCCACAAAATTACCTGCAGTTTTAAAGCAAAGAAAACTAAGCACAAAATGTGGTCTGGAAGTTGGATTTTCATCGACACAAATCTACTTCTGCTGTTATGGCCCCAAATCAAGGAGGATTCTAGCCTGCGGTCAAAGATCACCATCTGACATTGGCATACTCTTCAGTTCTCTCCTTTTTAGGCAAGTGATCTTTTTTCTTCATTATTTTCTCATAAAACTATTTTAAATTCTGTGTCTAAGCTTCTTGGTCCTGATATGCTCCAAAAACTGCTAAGTAACTAGAATTATTAAGCCCGACTCCACAGGACTATGAATGAAAGATGTGGATACTCACCCCCACCAAAAAAAAAAAATGGTGCTTCTTTTATTTTGGAAAGAATCTGATTTATGTTAGGGAAAATTCTTTTCCTGCAATTTTTCTCTTTATCTTCCCCCACCAATATGCCCCTTGCCCCAGCCCCAGCATGCCTTCCTATCTAGATAGAAGAAAAATCACTGTCCCAGTGATGAGAGAAACTTTGGCTTGAATGACCTAGAACCATCCAGAATGGTGATATACCAATGAGGTGAGATGTGGGGACGTGGCTTCAGCTTAGAAGCCCCTCTTATCAACCACCGGGAAAAATCAGACACTGGGAACAGGAACCCTTGGAGAAAGAGTCCCCTTCTAGAATGCTAACAAATAAAGTCCCGCGAGTCACTCTTGCCAATTAAATTTCAGGAGAAAGACAGTGACAGATGTGGGGGTGCCGGCAGATTTGAGCTCTGTCAGTACAAATGCCTTCACAAGAGAGCTTGCATTGTACAGAGGAAGGCAGCAGTGATGAAATATTTACATATTTATAAATATCTAGACATTAACAAGCCTGCCAGATTCATTCTGTGCATTCTAAGGAGTAATTCCAGGAAAGGGAGAGGAGAGACATGGACCTTGATGAAGGGATGACCACCGCTTTAGGAAACCAGGCAGAGACTAACCAAGAGGTCCATTCCAGGAAGGTGCCCATTACTGTCATTGATTCAGGGATAAACTTTGAAAATCATAGAAGAGATTATCACAAGCCCAGACATTTATGCAACACAACATCTCCTAAAGCATTTTCCACACTACTCCCAAGAGATGATGAGGGGGAGGGGTACTTCATTGTCAGCTAAACTGAAGAAATGTTTTATTCTTAGAGACTCAAAGTGTCTGTTGGCTTAGCAAAGGCTCTGAAAATTCTGTAATTAAGGAAGCTGTTAAATGTTGCTTCACCCAACATTTCCCTAATTTCTTTGATCATAAGAATCCTTTTATTCACTGATACCACTGATCTAGGTATCAGTGAATCATAATTTGGAAGCATAATCCAAATTATCCTTCATCAAATTATGTAATGTAGTAAAACTTAATTAGGAAAATTTTCATTCACTTATTCAGTACTTTAATGTTGAATTAAGTAATAGTACATTTATTTTCCAACAGTCTAGACTAAGACAAGTTCATCTGAGAAGAAGAGAAAAAAGGAACTGGATTGGAGTGTCTATCAGGTTCTGTTTGATTTAAATCTTTTTTTATTTATCATTCTTGTGCCGGAGGCTAAGGTCAGACTTCTTTCTATCAAGACAAACATAAAAGACACAATCACACTTCAGGTCATTCTCTGACACTCTAAAACAACAATAGAAGGATTGAGGACAGTTCATGGGGGGGCAGGGAATATTTCTGAGAAGTGACTGGTTTTGATTGATTTCTGGTCTAGCTTGTCTGCTTGCTGTGGTGTGGAACAAGATACTTAACATTTTTTATAAAAAGGACCTGCTGAGCTGCTCACCCAGATTCATTCCCACTTAACACAAATTCTGAATGCAAAGCTGTCGAAATTAGTCCTCCTCTCCACTCTTCCCCCCACCCAGTCCCAAAATAAGGTTAACTTACTTATTAGCAACCCAGTGTGATTCACCAGCTTTTACCTGACAGCTCTAGGCTAGTTATACTCTAGGACTGGCCCTAAGCCCAGACTGAAATGCCAAGAGACTTCCTTGCTGAGACAGGAATGACCTTTGTGTGCCCTCAATTTCCCTCAGTATAAATCAGTGATTGCCATAACGATGCCACATAACAAAGTACCCCCAAAACTCAGTGGCTACAACAACAAACACGTTATTTCTCTCACTCACAGTTCTCTGGGATGGTTCCCTCCTCTTCTGGTTGGCTGGCTTGTCTCTAAACTGTGGGTTGGGCTCAAGTCTCTTCATTCTAGGTCCCAGGCTGAAGCAACAGAGGATGCTTAGACATTCTTTCCTTTGACTGTATCACTAGAGCATTGGAGAGTATGCCCAATAACACAAGCACATTTAAAGTCTCTGTTCTTATAATTTCTGCTAACATTCTACTAGCCAAAGAAAGTCATGCAGCAAAGCCCAACATCAACAGGCTGGGAGAGTGAGGGAGAAGGGAGTGAATATTTGCCGAACAATAGTTCAAACCATATCACACATCACTTCCCTTGCTTCTCCTGGCTCTACCTGCCTTGAGGTTCCCTCACCCCTAACAGCCGGGCTTTCAGCAACCTGGATGGTTTTGATCATTTGTGCCCTGCCTGCTTTCTAATGTTCAAGGTGTCTTCTAGAATATCAGCTGAATGGAAAGACTGGAGCGAAGACATGTAGGAGGCAAAATTGGATCAAGTGGGATGAGTTGCATAAGGAAGCTGAAGTGAAACCAGAGTGGGCATAAGCCTCATCATAGAAAGTAGCAAGAGAAACATGGGGAAGCCCAATTCCATCTTCCAGCCTGGAGGGCCCTAACAGATAATAAGCAATGAAACTCAATAGTCAGGCCCTGAAATAGGACGGAAGCCATAGAGCAAGGAGATTCAGCAGGTTCCCCTGGCTGGTTTTCACTTGGCCATCAGAGTCTTCTCTTGGACCATCCCAGGCAAAATTTATTAGTGTGACCTAGTCCCACCACAAGGCCCACGGACCCTCCCTGAGGGCAACAAGCTGGTGGTGGTCCCCTCAATTCCTCACTCACCTCCAGGCAACAGGGAAGATGCAAGAGGTGGCTTTGAACCCCATGTTCCAGCCTCAGCTTAACCCTCCCTGTGATTAGAGACATATCCCAGAATCCTTTCAAATGATTTCCCCTTTTCACCAAAGCCAGAGGTTCCCAGACTTTGCTTTACATTGGAATCCCCTAGAGATCTTCAAAAAGTGGCTCCCACTCCCAGGCACTCTGATTTAATTGATCTGGGGAGCAACCAGATACGCAGATTAGTCTAATGAATGGCAGAGTTTGGGATCCACTGGTCTAAAAACTTAATCTATCCAATCAGGCCATAATGAAAGTTCATTTTAAATCTGCCATACAGTTTTGGACAGGCAGAAGATGACCCCGAGCTGAGCTGGTGTGTAAAACGGGACAGATCCCTAATTCTGAAACCCAAAAAACTCTGAAAACTGAGAGTTTTTTCAAAAACTCAATGGCAGCAAAACCTGACCTGACTTGAACTCACTTGGTGGCAAGACTTGACTATTTATAGTCTTTATTCATCCTACTTAGTGTGAATATTCATGCGTTTTGCCAGGAAAATATTAATGTGTTTAATTACAGAGTGCTTTCCCAGACCCTGCTGGAGTTGTTACATAACAGAGGGTCTGTGTACCTTTTTACGTTCTGAAAATTTCTGAATTCAGAAAACAAATGTGTGGCCCCAAGGGTTTAGGCTAAAGGAATATGGGCTTAGAGAAGGAATCTGTGTAATTGCTCCTTGGATAAAAAAAGCAGAGAGGAAAAGAAGGGGATAGAAGAAAGTAAAATGACCAAACAACATGGCTCTTGTGTGACTTACATATAACTGTCCCATCTGGGTGGATTAATTAGAGAAAAGGACCACCTCCAGGTAAACAGAGCCCTTCAGTAGGACTCACAGCGTGACAACCAGATCACAGGATGGATTTCACCCTCATTCACCTCCTTTGGCCAGATTCTTTTGTGCAGTGAACAAACTACACAACCCTGCAGGTAGCCTTGCCAAGCAGTTTTGATGGCCACTGGAACCTAAGGTGCAGAAATGAGCAAAGCTTGTTCTCAGTACAAAGATGTCTAATATTTAATTTTTAGTTGTCTCCATTAATGAAATGAAGTTGTCTCTGTCCCCAATCTGGAGCATAGTCTACCACACAAAAGCTTTGGGGTGAAGTGCACAGAAGTGCCTACATGGAATATATACAAGGGATGGCACGTATGAGATGGCTGCACACACAGGATGGCAAGCATGGGAGGACCAGAGCTCATAAGATGGGTCACTGGTCCTTAAACAAACTATTGAATAGCATTCAAGCTAATTTCATCCAACTATTAAAGTACAGTGTCTAATCTGGGTTACAGAAACATTTCACTGAACATGGCAATGAATGGAAAAGGAAGGAAGCTAGGAGAGTTTAAGTCATTTGTTCAAGGTAAAGTAGTTAAAAAGTGGCAAAGCCAGTTATTCAACCTACACCTCTCTGATGTCAGAGCCAATGCTTGTAACCAACACTCTACCCTGTGTCTGCCTCCTCCTTGCAGCTGTAACAGCGCTTGGCATGGTGTCTGGCATATAAATGCTCAAAGGCTTTCTGCAAAAGCAAAAAAAATGGTCCCCACCCAGCACTGCATATGGGGAGGGATTATTAAAGCTATGCCTTAGAATTCAACCATAACAAACACCCTACCAGATGAACACAAGCATGTGAAACACTTGACTAACTCCTGTGTACCTACCTGCCTCGTTCACATCCTTATAAACTCTATAATGGAACTATAACCATAATTTCAATTGTGTTTTCAGGAGAGACATATTGTTTGGGGCATTTCATTTGTAGGATTCGTTAAACTATGTCACCAGTAGTTATTTAGAACCGAAAAACACTCTCAGGTACCATGCAAAGCTGAAAATATTCACAACATTGTTTCTCTGCAAGGGTGGCTTCCATTACCCACACTCTAATGAATATACAACAGAGCACAAGAAATTCAGCCAATCAGGAGCCAGAAGTACCCTGACGTGTGACCAAACACCTATGAAGCTATCTGTTTAAACTCCTATCAGATCTCAGCAACCAAACTGCACTGGTGATGGATATGGCACATAATAGGGAATACAGATAACAACATCCCTTTCCTGCTGTGTTGGTGATGCTGTTTCTAGATCTGGAGCTGGCCACATAGGTGTATTAAGTTTGTGAAAATACACTGAGCCATAAATTTATGATATACACGCTTTTCTGATTATATACCATACGTCAATAAAAATTTCTAAAAAACAATTATCCAGTCTACACAATATGAGCAAATAAAGAGAATAAACTGAGAAAAAGTATTCTGTTCTTTTCCAGGTATTGGGTTGTTAATAAAAGATTCCCTGGCAGAGACTACGTTTCCCAGAACCACTTGCTTAAGTCCCTTCCACCCTCATACATAATGCCTAGAAGACAATGAGAGAAGACAATTTTAGAAGCTTAATGGACATTTATTCATCATTTGCATTTCCCAGGATTACAGGTAAGCTGAGTGGATTTCATTTCAGAAACTATGTAATGAAATGCAGAGCTAATGTTAGGAGTTATTATTTACCAATCGATTAAACTAAGAAGTTATGTGATAACCCCCATGTGACTTGTTCTCATGAATAGAACATGAGCAGATGTGACATGTGTCATTTCTAGCCCACGTTGGCTAAGATACTGTATACTTTCTCTACTCTTTTTCCCATCTGCCCAATGGTTGAAGAAGATTCCATTGCCCTGGAGCATACCAAATCAACAAAATGGAAATCTGCCTACTGAGCAGGAACAACCATATTGGATTTTTAGTGACCTGTAACTAAAATTCTGTTGTGTCAAGCCATTGAAATTTTGGAGGTTCCTTTTTATTTATTTTTTATTTTTAGTATTTTTACAAATTTATTTTAAAAAATAACAATTGTAATGACATCAATGATTGATCATCTGTATTCCCCCTACTCCTTTTTAAAGCAGCTAACATTACCTTAACTCATATACCCACCCCAAATCTGTTCACTCCTTCTTTATGACTAACGAAAGCCTGGTTTTTAGGTTTTGGTTTTTAGGTTGACAATATGTCCACTTAAAAATACTAACCTCCCTGTTTTTCTTTGCAGCTAGATGTGGCCACATGACCCCAGTCCTGGTCAATGAGATATAAATGGAATTCACTCCTATGACTTACAGAAAAGCCCTTTAAAATATTCAGCTTTATCCTGTGTGGAGCATAGACATTGCACATGAGGTGCAGCAGCCATTTTTCAACCATGAAAGCATGTTAAAGATGGCCATGAACACCTCTTATGAAAACCACTCAGTTTGAAACATGGTTATGAAAACCACATAGTTAACTACCTCTATCACAGAAATCCCTCAAGTACTCTTTCCTGATCAAAACCCCTCTTCTCTCCCATTTTCCTGCTCAGTCTTTCTTATTTAAGGCATTCCCCAATCCCACATGCATCACTCCCAACACACATGTTGCAAGTGTTCCTTTCAAAGGCATTTGGGTATAAAGAGTAGGGAACACAAATGTCCTCATGGCACGGACAATGGTGTCCTCAAACCTAGTCTCCTCTAATGGTATATGTCATCTTCATGAGAGAGAATATTAAGACCCACAGGTTATATGAGCTTGCTTTTCATCCCCAGTGTCTCTTTCTCTTTCTGCCTCCTCTTTGCCCTTAAAACACCGCATCAGAAAGGACAGGCTTTCTACTATGTCATACTCTCCTTCTTCCCACCTCCAACCTCAAGACCAAGCCTTAATAGGAATAAATATTTCTTTCTTTACTAAATAAAAGGAACTCTAGAAAGGCTGGTTTTTGCTATGCTACAAAAAGAACTAAAGGAATTTAGAAAAATCCCCCTTCTCAATAATGCCTAATGCTCAAGCCTACCTCTTGCCAAAGAAGTCAAGAACTTAATCTTTCTTGCCTAAATCATTATCCCTCCAAGCTGGTAGTTCAAGGAGAGCACAGTAGTTTAAAATACAACCATTTATTCTGCTCATGCATCTGCAGGTCATCTGGGCAGGTTCTTCTGATCTCAGCTAAGCTCACTCAAGCATCTGCAACCCAGCTGTGGATTGGTTCGTTGGCTCTGCTGATCTCAGCTAGCCTTTCTCGTACATGCCCAGGGGTCCTCTGATGATCAGCTGTTCTACAAAGGCCTCAGCTGTTCCATCTGTCTCATCCTTTGACAGGCTAGCCTGGCCTTGCTCTCATGGCCATCACAGAGGAATAGGGGAGGAAGCAGAAATGCACCAAAGGCTTTCTCTAGCCCCCCTATCAAGTCTGCTAACATCCTATAGACCAATAAAACATGAAGCCCTATTTCAAGTGATGGGGAAATAGATGCCCTCCCTTTAGTAAGAGGAACTACAGAGTCATAGTGTAAGGGGCATGGATTAGCGCCATCAATGTAAACAGTCTGCCATGTCCACCAATTCCCAATT
The DNA here is from genome assembly GCA_002007465.1 of Ailurus styani. Lineage (NCBI taxonomy): Eukaryota > Metazoa > Chordata > Mammalia > Carnivora > Ailuridae > Ailurus > Ailurus styani. Next base: position 203,224 of record LNAC01000360.1, read on the forward strand.
GCTGTTGATTTAGAATAATTCCTCAGAACTGCCAGAGTGCCTCACAAGTTTGGGTCAAAAGAAAGCCCTCAGGCAGAGAACTTCAGATTCTTAGGGTAGCACAATGTTGGCAATTTCTGGAATGGTGAGTGCTGAGAAAATATGGGTGGCAGTCTACAGTTTGGTAGGTTGTCCATGACGGAAGTGACCCATCAGACTCTCACTCAGGAATTAGTACTGGATAGAAAAAGAAAGACCACCAATTAATAGGACATAGAAAAATGGAATATCTCTGTCTAGTTCTATGCTACAATATCTAGAAATATGCATTTTCTAACAAACTCCCTTTTCTTGAAAATACCTAAAAGTATTACTGTTTGGCAATCTATCAATTGCCAAAAATGAGCCAAATTCTCCATCTCTCCCTGTATCCATGACCCTTTGCAAAGTGATTTTTTAGGTCCTTCAGTGAAAATGTATGTCCATTTTCATATCTTTCCTTTTAACATTTCAAGGCAGATCTACTGGCAACCAGTTCCCTCAATTTTTGTTTGTTTTAAAAGTCTTTATTTCTCATTCACTTTTTGAGGATAATTTCACTGGATACAAAATCGTAGGTGGGTGTCTTTCTTCTTTCAATACAATAACTATTTCACTCCACTTTCTTCTTGCCTGCATTGTTTCTGAAGAGAAGTCTTATTGTTGTTTCTTGATAGTTAAGGTGGGTTTCTTCCTCTGGCTTCTGTCAAGATTTTCTCTTTGTCTTTGATTTTCTGCAGTTTGACAATGACATGCTCAGGTGTAGTTTTTCTGGCATGTATCCTGCTTCTTGTTCTCTAAGCTTCTTAGACCTTCGTTTTGACGTCTGACACTAATTCGGGGGAAATTCTCAGTTATTTTTGTTTCAAATATTTCTTCCTTTCCTTTCCCTCTTTTCCTCCTAATATTCTCATTTTGTATTATGTTAAACCATTTGTGATTGTCCCACAGTATGTGGATATTCTGTTCCATTTTTTTCCCTTCTTTTTTCTCTTTATTTTCTAACTTGGGACATTTCTATTAACATATTTCCAAGCTCACTGATCTTTCTTTTTTCCTCAAGTACATTCAGTCTACTGGTGAGCCCATCAAAGGCATTTTTTTTAAGTAGGTTCCATACCCAGCATGGAACCCAATGTGGGGCTTGAACTCAAGACCCTGAGATCAAGACCTGAGCTGAGGTCAAGAGTCAGACACTTAAGCCCCTGAGCCACCCATGTGCCCTCAAAGGCATTCTTCATTTATGTCACCATGTTTTTTTATTTCTAACACTTTGTTTTGATGCTTTCTTAGCAATTCTATATTTCTGCTTACATTATCCCTCTGTTCTGCCATATTGTTCAATTTTTCCATTAGTGTTCTTAGAATATTTATTATAATTATTTTAAAGTTCTGGTATGATAATTCCAAATTTTATGGTATCTCTGAATGTGGTGCTGGCATTTGTTCTGTATTTCCAGACTGCAGGTTTTGGTGCAGCATCTTCCAGTCTCCTGGACAACACCAACTTCCTGCTATGGCTTCTCCCACCATTCTAAGACATTTACAACCAATTCTCTGCATCAAATCTCTCTGTGTTTGGAATATGTAGAAAGGCTTATATATTCTTATTAGATATTGGCTAGAAGAATAAATGCAGGGGCGCCTGGGTGACTCAGTTGGTTAACCATATGCCTTCAGCTCAAGTCATGATCCCAGGATTCTGGGATTAAGCCCGGCATCAGGCTCCCTGCTCAGCGGGAAGTCTGCTTCTCCCTCTGCCTCTGCCCCTCCCCCTGCTTGTGCTCTCCCTCTCTCACTCTCTCTCAAATAAATAAATAAATTATTTTTTAAAAAAAGAATAAATGGAGTAGGATCCTCATACATGATCTCTGGAGTGCCATGCATGGGCAGCAAAAAGAGTGCTCATTAGTGCAATTGAAGCAAAATATATTCAGAAATATGTAGCTCAGGGAGCAGCAAAGACATAAATGTTGTCATGCAGTATAAATGAGGAAAGGCAACAGAAGTTTTAATTCCTGAATTTGCCTGTGCTCTTGTCCTACTTTTAATAATTGTTTAGCCTTAACATGATATATACACCTATTAAAATTAATTGTGGACCCTGTGCCATCTTCTTTAAAAAATTGTTTTAAATTGATGTCTTTCCATAGATGAATGGATAAACTATGGTACATCTGTGCAATGTAATTCAGCACTAAAAAGAAATAACTTCTTGCCTATGAACAGACATGGAGGATACTTGAAGCCCTATTACTAAGTGAAAGAAGCCAACCTGAAAAGACTACGTACTGTATGATTCCAAATATATGACATTCTGGAAAAGACAAAACTATGGACATGGTATAAAGATCCACTGATCTTTATAGATCAGTGGTGGTTACCATGAGGTCTGGGAAACAGGAGGGATGAAAATATGATAGGAATAGAAATAGGAAGAAAAAACTATTTTTAGGACAGTGAAATTATTCTGTATGATAGTAGAGTGAATACATGTCATCATATGTTTCTCAAAACTCATAGAACATCCAACAGAAAGAGTGACACCTAATATAAACTATGGTCTTTGGTGATAATGATGTGTCAAGGTTGGTTCATCAATTGCAACAAATGTACCGCTCTGGTGGAAGACGTTAAGTGGGGGAGGTTGTGCCTATGTGGGGGCAGAGGTACATGGGAACACTCTGTACTTTCCACTCAATTTTTCTGTGAACCTAAAACTGTTCTTAAAAAAATAAAGTCCATATTTAAAAAAAAAAAACAATTGTTGGACTCAGAAGGATATTGCACAAAAATGCTCCATTTAAGGATAGGACCATATAACAAGAGGAAAACCAACATTTTCTCACAAGTTCCTCTTTCATGCATTCCCGTGAAAGGCAAAGAGTTAATACATATCAAAAATAAAAGCCATTGGTTGTGCTATCCAGCAAGTAGGGCTATTCCTCAGGCAGATTTTAAAGTCTTCTATTTTGTAGAAATTAATCCTTCTACAAACATCACAGAAACTGCAAGCTTAACTCGATATTTCTATAGAGAAGGAGAAGAAGGAACATAGACCAACATTGCATACACCATCTTGGAAGGCAGCCTCTTGCAAACACAATCACATTTGCTTCTTCATGCTGAATCAAGATCACAGAGACATTCGGAAATGAAATTAAATGAGGGAACAATAACAATATGCTTGAGTCCTTTATCGTTGGTGCTAGTCTGGAGAAGTACATTACACTCTAAAAGGAGAAATAATAGTACAGCCAGATGACAACATATTTATTTTTTATTGCAAGAAAAATGTATTACTTTAATGCCATGAAACTGTATTTTATAACTATTCTTTAAGTCAACAAACAAAAACAAAACTTTCTCTTCTTTACATTCTGACCTTTCTCTAACTGGGCTTAATCTACGCTTTTTTCATGGTTAATGCTTGTAAGCAACAGAAGCTGGACTCTGCTTGAATAAGAAAAAGGACAATATTCGAAGGATGTTAAGGAGGTCACAAAACCCTGTGGAGGGCTGGAGAATCAGGCTTGAACGAGCTCCTAGAAATAGTTCCAAACACACAGCAGAACCAGGCTGATTAGGACACTATTGCCACCACCTTTGCCACCAACCAATAATTATGCAGTTGGAGCCACTGTCACATCCACAGGAACTCTACCTCACAGCCTAACCTCCAAAGAAAGAAATCAAGTTCACCATGTGTACTAGTCAGGGTTTTCCGGAGAGACAGAATGTGTATGTGTGTGTGTGTTATTGGTTTAAGAAATGGGCTCATGTGATTGTGGAGTCTCGGTAAGTTCAGTATCAGATGGGGTAAGCTGGCAGGGAAGAACTGCAATTCAAGTCCAAAGGCAGGCTGCTGGCAGAATTCCCTCTCACTTTGGGGAGGTTAGTCTTTCGTTCTATTCAGGAATTTAACTGATTGGATGAGACCCATACTGGAGAGAAAAATCTGCTTGATTCAAAGTCCACTAATTTAAATGTTAATCTCATAAAAAAGACAAAAACAAAAAACAAAAAAACAAAAAAAACTCACAGAAACTCCAGAACAATATTTGACCAATTGGTCTGGGTACCATGGCTCAGCCAAGCTGACATGAAAAATCTGTCACGCCATCCCAACAGTCTTCTGTCATCAGCTTTGGGTCAAAGTTTGGCAAAAATCATACTTGACTGGCAGAACCAAATCAGTGGGGGTCTAGGCAGGAAAGTGGTGGCTCATTCAAAAAGATAATTTCAGAGTTTTTATTAAGAGTACAGTTTATCTTGATGTGGGAAGGGGTGGTGAAGCACCCAAAGACTAGCCCCAGGGGGGAACCATTACTGCACCTACATCTGAAGGGCCAAGGGAAAAGAGCTATTCCTGGAACAGCTAGTAGAGATAGTAAATAGTTTTTTGTTTTGTTTCATTTTGTTTTGTTTCAGAGCTTTGAGGGAATTTATTGATAGCAGCTTTCATGTAACAAAAGGGTGCTGAACTTTTTCCTTCACTGGCAGGTTCATGGCTGGTGGTCCTTGAATCACCCCTAGTTGATAGGCCAGACTCCAATGACCACAATAGCCACAAGGAGCAATAAAATCACCATTATCGTCCCACAAAGACGTTGACTTGCTGTCTGCCATATTCACAGACCTGCTTTCAGGATGAAGTTTCTCATCTGTATTGCCCACCAGGTTGGCAAGGTCATTAGTTGTGTCCACGACTCTCTGACATTCCTACTGTCTATTCCTGGAACAGTTAAAACACTTCCCTGGCATCGATGGAGCTGGGGGAATCGGTGCTCCACTGCTCTCTCCTTCCTCTCCCCAATTTACTCTTATTGTTTCCCATTGGCTAAACCCAACCAGAAGCCAGAGGCAGGGAAACCTTGGTCATACGGTTGACACAGGTCAGCCTCCTGGGGGGCAGAGCAGGTAGAGAAGGGTAGAAAGTAGATCTGGGGGGACAAACAGAAGAAACCTGTCACACAGAGCCTGGGTCACTGGGCACCAGCTATAAGATGGACCAGGAAGGCGAGAGCTAGGAACACAAGACCTGCCTTCTACCTTCAGGGGCAAGATTTTAAATGACGGAAATTTCCAAAATACAGGAAAGGTGTTGCAATGCTACTGGGTAGATACAAACAAGACAATTGTCCCCTTTGAATTCCATCAGTTGAGTCCATCCCAAAGATCACAGACATATTCAAACAGTAACCACTGCTGGGGTACTTACCTTTCTAATCTTAGAAAAGCTGAAAACAACACGGACACCTCGTCCTACACAGGTCTTTCTCTCCTTTCCAGAACACCCTTTGTCCTAGGACTCCTAACCACTTATACCTTCATGCAGGGCTTCATCTCTGCCCTTGGAGGAGACTGGAAATTTTCTAGTGTTATCTGAGAAAAAGAAACAAGAAATAAACACACTTGCACAAAAATAAAATGTTTTGTTTCAGCAAGGACACTCTAAATATATAATTAGTACCCAAATCTCTGAGTTAATCTTAGAAATAGTCAAAGTCAAAGGGCGTTGGCCTGAACGGAGGAGAGTCTCCGAAAGGACGTATAGTTGCCTCCTGCTGTCCTCGTGGTAGCTCAGGTGATGAGTCACCAATCTGTGGTTTAGGGGCTGTGGAGGCTGGCATCAGCTCTTCCTCCAGGTGTTTTCTAACAATCACACACACCTATGCAAATACAGCCTTAAAGTCTAGGGCTTTCATCCCAGAAGCCATACTTATAAAAATAGACCAAGGTCAGAAGTTGTTATCGGTGCCTAGGGTCAGATCTGCCCTGCAAAGGTGTGTTATTGGGCATGCATGATATTCTCCTCCCCTGAACTTCATATTAGTTTTTAATAGCCAACACTCAAAGATTGGAGAACTCAAAACCAAAATCCACTTTGTCAGCAGCTCCTAAACACTAGGATGCTCTGGGAAAACCAGGCCTGTTTCAACATGGCAGCACTCAGCAGGCGCTGAGACACACCTGACTCCTTTTGCTAGGACATGTTCTTTTCAAATTACCACTTCTTTTGTCCCCTAGAAACCAAACGTGACCATGAGGGATGGATCATCATCATAATGGAGACTTTGTTCTTCCTATAGTCAAGGTAGAGAGAAAAATATTTCTCACATAGGTCCATATCAAAATGCAGAGGAATTAAAGATAGACTAAATTAAGAACTATATGTTTCAAGAAAAAGGGGTGGAAGCCTATGTTTATGCTTACATGACCCAACCTGCTTTACTCATTGCTTTTGGCATAGGCCTGAGTGACATGTGGGGTTGTGATACCTGGCATGGCCCTAGCAGACTCCTTTAGACCCATGTTGGCCTCTCAATTCTTTATTTGATTTTATTTGCTTTTCAAACCATAAAGTTTTTTTCATCCAAAATGCTACATGTTACCTAGAAGAATAGAGAGGTCCAATTTCTTTCATTATCCAGTCTGAACTCATTATCCAATTACTGAAGGCAATTATATAGGCAAGGCACTTGACTAAGCACCAGAGATATAGCAACGACAAAGACCAACATGATCTTGGCCCTCAGGGAGCAACCACTCTCTGTCCAAGGCTCTTGCAGAAGTTAATTGAAGTATATTACTATGTAGAAATCTCATTTTCAGCCAGCAATTTCATAGCTTTTTCTTAAGCCTGTACTCTGACCTGGAAAAGTATCCTTACATCTGGTAATAAGGGTTGCTTTCTGTAAGAAGAAATCAGACAAAGATGGAGAGGGGCAAAAATTATTTCCACTGACAAGGCTCCAAATGTTTTCACTGTTGTATCAGTCAAGATAGACTGTTGTGTTGTGGTACCAAATGACTCCAAGTTCCAGAGGCTTCCTTCCTGTTCCTGCCATAGGTTTAGCCCAGATCAGCCACAGTGCTCTTCCAGGTCAGCTTCCTACTGGGACTCAGGCTGAGGGAGCAGCCTCTACCTATGACCTGTCTGGTCACAGCAGAAGGAAAGAACTATGGCAGAACCACACAATAGCCTTTGGTCTTCTGCTTGGAAGTCTCACACATCACCTTCACTAGCATTTCTTTGGACAAAGCAAGTTTCGTGGCCACACCTGAGTTCAATAAGACAGGGATATGTAATCCTTCTCCAGCAGGATGGGTACTACACAGTTACAAAAAAATGATAGTTTCCAAATAAAAAGCCAAATAATATACACAGGAAGGAATGGACAGCCCAGAGTCAAGTGTCTTCCCTTGTTCCTTCCTACAACAGCCCTGGCCATGTGTTTTCTTCACAGAGCAGATGGATGCTCACACTGTGTATCACGACCCGCATTCCAAGGTCAAGTTTCTCCTGCCTGCTTATCATGGCAAAGGGACTGAAACAGGAAGCCTAGAAAATTGGTGGGGTTTTTTGGGTTTTTGGGTTTTTTTTTTTGGCAGGGGGGAGTACTAAATAACTTCCTGACTTAATTGATTGATGAATAACAACTCCTATAATTAGCTGTGCATTTCATTACATACTGTCTGAAATGAAATCCACTCAGCTTACCTGAAATCCTGGGAAATGCAAATGATGAACAAATGTCCTTTAAGCTCCTAAAATTGTCTTCCACTCCAGTTGTCTTCCAGGCCTTACATATGGGGGTGGGAGGGGGATTCATTTCCATTTGTATAGCCTCTCTTTCTCCACAGCTTCCAAAAGCACCCACAGGTTTACAATCTTAACCATCAGAAAGGTCTTAGTTCTTTCTTCACTCCCTTAGAAGGAGATAAAGATTGGGAACTGAAAACTATAATTACTTCCCACCCATGCTAACTCATACCTTTTCTCTCCAAAAATTCACCAGTAGAATTTATAAAATACAGATGGGAGGAGGCAGCCATGTGATTTATAAAGATCCGGGGCAAGAGCCAGAGGACTGTAAATACACAAATGCCTTGCAGGCAGGAAGGGAATACTCTAGTTCCCAGAGAGGGAGGCACTTAGCCCCAATAGGGGCTGGTGAGAAATCCTGGAAGATGATTCCTTCACCGAGGAAGGTGATGGTGAAGGAATCCTGAGTCTTTTTTTGGCAGGCGGGTGGGAGGGGGTGGTAAGGGCGGAAGGAGAGGGAGAGGGGCACCTGGGTGGCTCAGTGGGTTAAGCCTCTGCTTCAGCTCAGGTCATGATCTCAGGGTCCTGGGATAGAGCCTGGCAGCGGGCTCTCTGCTCAGCAGGGAGCCTGCTTCCTCCTCTTTCTCTGCCTGCCTCTCTGCCTGCTTGTGATCTCTCTCTGTGTGTCAAATAAATAAATAAATAAAAATCTTTAATAAAAAAAATAAATAAAAGAAAGAAGGAGAGGGAGAGAAAGAATCAAGCAGTCTCCAAGTCCAGCGCAGAGCACAATGCAGGGCTTGATCTTGTAACCCTGAGATCATGACCTGGGCCAAAATCAAGAGTCCAGCGCTTAAAAAAAAAAAAAGAGTCCAATGCATAATCTACTGAGCCACCCAGTCACCCCAGGAATCCTGAGTCTTTTACAGCAATTAGTTATACCTGCAGACTACCTGCGTTGCATTGTATCTTCATCTGTTTGGTTTCAGCCCCAAAGAGACATAAATTCAACATCCCAAAATTATTCTACTATAAACCACTGAATGTTAATCCCGTGGGAAAACATGATTAAAAATAGAAATACTCTTATTATGGGTCTGAGACCCTTTTGTCAAGATCCAAATGTGGGAGGTCGAATGTGCTTTCTCAAATATAAGCCTCTTAACCCACATTACCACTTCCTCTACCACTGATTTCTAAACTCAGCAAGTATTTACCAAGAATCCGTGGGCTGAAAAATGACTTCAGTTGCAGAATGTACTTACCTACCAGGCAATGAAGTGACTGCCTCTTGTCTACCTCTGAGCGGATGTGGGGGCAGATAGCCAGCCAAATGAGCAAGCTCCCATGCAGTCTTTGATAAAGCCCTCCCGATAAAGCAGGAGAAAATTTGCGTTTTCATTAGCTTAAGGTTATTAACAAGGAAACTGGAAGAACCGTGATTTAAAAAAAAAAAAAAAAGCCTAAGGGTGAAGTAGAAAATTTTCTTAAAGCCATGCTTAAAGTCCTGCACAAGAATTGACACCTTCTAAGATGCAAGTGCTATACACACACACACACACACACACACACACACACAAGAGGTAGGCATCCAGTCTACACACAATTGAAAGTAGTAGTGATATTGACACGATTCCCATCTTTCATGGCAAGTACAGGTTATGGGGAAAGATGGACAAATATTTGGAAATTGGATGAACATGGTAAAAGGAGAGGTACGTGGAGCTGTGAAATATGGCAGAGAAACATTTAATTTGGGCAAGTCAGAAAAGGCTTCCTTGAGGAAGTGGCTTAGAAGCTGAGACCTAGAAGATTTGTGGAATATTAATTAGAGCACATGGCAGCTCAGATTTACTGCCCACGGAGATTCTCACTGTTGTCAGCTCCCTACCTTTTCCATCCAAGAAGCTCCCACCAGGCATGGCACGTCACAGTCATCAAAGCTCAGCAGCAAACCACCCACCTGATTCCATTAGGCAGACAATGTGACAATAAGTGGAGAAATAAGTTGAGGATTCTTTTCCATCCACAAGGATTTAAATGGAAAAACCCAAAGTTTACTTGTGTACTAGATACTAGTCTCCTAGCATCACAGAAGTGAGCTACTTTGGATTCCATAGTATAAGTGGTCTCAGACTCCTGCCAAGACCATGGTAACTATACCTTCCCACAGTCAAGAATAGCGCCTCACTTTTTTTTTTTGATAGTCTTTAAAAGATGATGAGATAGGAAACTAGAGTTTTATAAATGGAGCAAGAAGGAGGAACGTTTTGTCAATCGTTTGACAAATGTATTTGAAAACTTTCCTCCAAGATTGGTGCAAAAAGCAAAATAACAGCAAGTGTTACCAACAATTGAAATCACTTTTAGATTTAAAGAAGAAATGTACATTGCTTTTCTATAAGGCTTTGCATGCTTCAGTCAGAACAAGAGTATTTGATCCCATATTGTTCATAAAGGACCAACAACATAGTTTAACCAGCAATAATCCAATTGGCAACCAGATTCATGCAGTTTGAGCCAACTGACAAGGCTGGATATGGAAAACTCTTAGCAAATTGATTACAAGTAAAACAATTGAACAAGTATTAATAATTTGTCTCCTGAAGATGTGCAGTCATAACGAATAAAAATATTCCTTGATATAATTCTCATCATTAGGATATCTGCTTCTTCTGGGGGTTATTTTGACTACATGTGGTGTAGGTCTTCCTCATTAGCCATGCAAAGAGAACTTGAGATAGATCAAAGAAGGCCATGAGCAACCCAAACTCCATGCTTAATGCTTATGGTCCTCAATATTGGTATGACAAGGACCTCTGGCTGCCTTTTCCTTTTACCTATGATAGGTGCTAATTGTCCCCTTCTTCTGCCAAAGCAAATTAAACCAGGTTCTCTTTGCTAACCTTAGAGGAATCCATTAATCAAAGCCACCTTAACTGAGACACCTTTCTCATTCAGCCAAGAGCAGAAAAACTCAGGAGCCCAGGCTATAGAAAGCACTCACTCAGCTCCCAGGGATTCTTTTGTAAGGGAGAAAAAGGCCACGTGGGGTGCATCATTCCTGGGGCTCTGTGGTGTGTCTTAACAAGCAGAAAGACTTCAGAGGAGATTGTTTCTGGCCTTTCTTTGAAATAAATATAACTATGACTTCGAGTTTGGGGAGGTATAATCTAGAAGTGAACTCCTGGGTAATCTCACACGTTGTGATATATTCGTTGGGTGGGAATAAAAGTCTATGAGTTATGTCTTATTGCTCTCAGGGAGAAATCTCTTGAGAAAATTATAGCAAAGCAATGGGATTCTTTATTTTGTTTTCTGTTTAAAAATTTTAAAAAAAACTATTCTCACAGTGCCATTGTATATTTTGAAAATTTTTTTCCTGAGGTTGCTGCATTTTGCCTTCTTCGTAATGCGACTTGAACGAATATTATGTATTTCCACTATCCATATGATAGAGGGATGATTACAGTGTTCCCACTAGGGCTAATAGTCATCAAATGAGTCATTATACTTTATTTCCTCCAAATATTCATGACGCATTTTTTCCATAACACACTTTTTAAATTGATTTCTCAATTATGAATTGGTTTGATCAAGTAAAATACAATGAGTTTTCAACATGCGAGTCAGTTTCCAGCCCTCTGTGATTTGGTAGGTGCAGTCATTTCTCTCAAAGAATAAGCTCACAGGTCCACTGGGTGACCTACTGCATTCCTTTCCTGACCTCCCCTTCCCCACCAACACCAGGGAAAAAAATGTCTCCAAAAAGCCAAGTTTAAAATATAAATATTAGCTGATAGATCGTCAGCTTTCCAAATGTCAACGGGAAAAATAAAAGGCTACAGACTGATTATTGGTCAAAGCAGGAACATACAAATGACCCCAATCTATCTTTTGTCTACCTTGTCCCGGACCTGTTTGTGTTGATTGCAGCTCAGATTCTATTTGGGATATTTACAAGTCTTTGCTCTTTGTGTAATTCTCTTCTTCAACTCAACTGCTGGCCCTTTCTTTCCTCTCTTCCTCTCTCTTTCTTTCCCTCTCTCTCTCTCTCTCTCTCTCTCTCTCTCTCATTTTTCTCTCTCTCTCTTTCCCCATTCTCTAGAGGTTTTGGCTTCTGGGATGAACACGACTGGATCACTCAGAAGCTTTTTCATGGCTCTGAAAAGAAAACCTTTTAAATTTTCACACAGGGAGGTTTCCTTTATGATACCTTTGAATCTTTTAAATTCACCATTGCGTTCATAATTNTCACTCAGAAGCTTTTTCATGGCTCTGAAAAGAAAACCTTTTAAATTTTCACAGGGAGGTTTCCTTTATGATACCTTTGAATCTTTTAAATTCACCATTGCGTTCATAATTATCCACATTTTCTAAGTAGTTATGATTTTCTTTTCTGTAAAGATTCATAAATATCTCAAATGTTCCTGCTGTTTTATTAATCACTTTCACATGGATGTAACTACACTTGGCACAATACAGCATTAAAGATTTCCCTATGAAAACATATGAGAAATAACATTCTTCCTACTTGTTGATCTTCCCAAACAAAGATCTCTCAGTTTAAAGTTTCCCAGGTATGAGTCTTTTCTTTTTTTTCTTCCCTTCGAAACATAGAGAGGTTGTCTCCAGAAAAACGAAGTGGAGGACAAGGGAGAACAGGGTAGGAGTGAAACTTACTTTTCACTTAAACTAGTCTTTTTCTTGATGCATGGAAAACTTCACAGCTTAAAACAATACAAATGTGCTATCTCATAGCCAGAACTCTGGTTGGGACCCACTGATAACACTAGTCAGTGTTCCATGAGGCTGAAATCAAGGTGTCAGCTGGCTTCGTTCCTCCCTGGTGGCTGTGGGGAAGAATCTGCTTTTCAGCTCATTTACATTGTTGACTGAGTTCAATTCCCAGTGGTTGTAGGACTGAAGTTCCAGTTTCCCCACTGGCTGTCACCAGAAGCCAGTTCCTGAGCCTCCGGGCTCCCATGATCCAGATGGTTCCCTCTTGCCACAGCTGGTCCAGTCACGCACATACTTGGAATCTCCGGGCCTTCCTCTTTGGCAGCAGCCCTTCAACTAGAGCCTAGAAAATTCTCTGCTTTTTAAGGGCTCATTTGACCAGATGGGGCCCACCTGATTAGTCCAGGAAAATCTCCCTTTGGTAAAGTTCATGACCTAAATCACATCTGAAAGTCCCTTTCACCATGTAACATGGTCATAGGATCCAAATATTAGGGCATGGACCTCTCTAAGAGGGAGGATTAATTGATCTATTATATCACTGTATTTTTTTTTTACATTTTGAATTTCTGCCATGTATATGTATTATCTATTCCAAAAAAATAATTAAAATAATAAAAATGAATATATGGAACAACAATACAGCAGCACTTTCGGAAGCTGTAGCGTATTTGCTGGGGGCCCGCCAAGTGACAGACTCCTTTCAAGGTGCTGTATATGCATTACCTAACGTAATCATCACAACATTATCATCTAGACTTTACCAATGAGGAAACCATGGCCCAAGGTCAAACAGCTAGTGCATGGCAGAATCTTGCACACCCAGAGGTAGCTGGCACCACCAGAGCCTGCCTCTAATCACTACACAGCATGTCTACTGAGTGATGGCTTTGGGCAGACGCTGCTCTAGTTCCCCCACCATCTCCCCTCTTGCACAGATTTCTCTAGGGGAATAAATGACTGGAGAAAACAATTCTAAGTGCACTGTATTTTCTGAGAGTCCAAGGAAATCTATCTGGTTCTCACAGATCAGCACCCCTGTATCAGCCACTTCCCTCCTGCCCGTCCCCAGGTGGGAGAGAGCTGGGGGGGCACCACCAGCATTGGTGGGCTGGGCTAGGCAAAGCTAGTAATAGGAAGGCACTGGGTACAATTTGTAGAGATGGCAGGCTACAAATGGCCCCCTTACTCTACCAGCTTCTAAGTACCAGATGTATATATTACCCCAAAGGCCACTGAGGAGATGTCTGATGGTCCTCTTGGGTTTTCTGCCCCAGCCCATCTCTCAGTTAATGGGAAGCTCCACTTTTCCTTTTTCCATGCCCCTGTCATACACTCCCCCTCCATACATATGCTTCAGGCCCTCTTGTCTACTCCATATGAAATTAAGCTCTATTTTTCCAATTATACAAGCATTACATGTTCACTGAAGAAAAATTGCAAATCATATAGATGAGCAAAGAGAAGAAATTAAGTTAACATATCTCTCCACCAACAGGAAGCCACTGTCGTATTTTGGTGTATTTGGTATATTTCCAGACATCCGAATAAGGGTATACCTGTTTGTGTTGGAAGAGAGGAAGAGAGAAGCGAGAGGCAAAGAGAGTAAATCGATTTCTCTTTTTTAAAAAAGTAGCATCGTCCCACATACAGTTCAACACCCTTTTGTTTACATTTGTTATTTTTGTGAATGGTCTTTTCACATCAGAAGACAAATTTCTACAACGAAACCCTTTCACAGTTCAAAGGAGGCTTTTGCAAATATTTTTAAATGAGTAGCATATAGTCATTGAAGAAAAATTAGAAAATACAGGTAAGCCAAATAAAAATGTAATTCCACCATGTGGAGACCACCACTGTTAGCATTTCCAACTTGGTTGTTACTAAATACGTACTCTTCTGGTTCTCCCAAGTTGAATGCTATTGCCAAGATTCTGCTAGACATGATTTTGCTAGACACGCTTTTGCTAGACAGGCAGCAGCAGCAAACACAAGAGAAGCTAAATCTTCACTCATGTCCTTGGCTATCTCCTAAAGACTGTTCGAGAAGAAGTGCCAGGTCAGAGAACATGAACATTTTTAAGGCCATTGATCAATATTGCCAAACTGTGCTCTGAGAGAGGTTGCATGGTACAGGGGTAACTTTTTCCAGGCCTCGTCGCCAATTTTGAGTAGTATAATTTTTTAAAATTCTTTCAGTCTGTCATTTAAAACATTTTGAAATAAAATAAGTAAGGCATTTTCAACTTTTTACAATGCTGTTTGGAGTTTTGGTTTGAGAGGACAACCTCTAATATCCTTTGCAGAATATTGTTTAATTGGATCCTGGCCCATTGCGAGGGGCAGATAGGTTTTTAAGCAAGAAAAGTCGTGAAAGACACACACGTTTCCAAGGGGGAAACTATGAAATTATAAAACTAAAGATTCAGGTGAAGAAACCAATGGGATGCTACTTTGACATTTTTTTCTGGAAGGACGTAGAGTCATCTTTGCTTTGATTGCATTTTCCTCAGTAACCAGTCCCAAGGAATCCATTTATAACTTTAAGACTCTGGTGTCAAATACCAATTTAAAACCCCTGAATAGGCTCTGACATCCCTTTGGTGAACACCTTAGTGCAAAGAAATGGAAACACCAGAACATCCCATCTTTTCCCTCTTGCTCAGCTCATCAAAAGACAAAGCACCTGTTCAGAAAGTTCATCTTTAAGAAACTCTTCTGTCTTTTGTGGACCTGCTTTCAGTCCGAGAACACATAATCTGCCACACGGAGCTCAGTCCAACGAAGACATTGGACCATTTCCAGCAATTATTTGAGAAATTCCACTTCAGCCACTGAATCTCCAGTTTCAATCAACTTGCAAATCCCAATCACCCCCAGCAGTGAGCAATCACAGTTGGGTCTGAGGGCAGCAGTGATTGTGTCTGCGACCCCAGGAGACCTCTCTCCACCAACTAGCACTTGGAAATCCCTGGGGTCTCATTGTCTTCCATTAAAATTTCCCCATTTTCCACTAAGATATCTAAATCAAGAAGGAAATGATGCCCAGGTGGTGGAAGGGATGCTAACTTGGGGCCACCTGCTGCTGTCTGTGTCCTTTGGGCCGGAGCTTGTAGAAGGGAAATAATTACCCAGGAAGTAGAGGTGTATTCTGTTCCTTGGTGTCATCAGATGCCTGGGTTGACCAGACTCCCAGCAGTTCCAGCAATGATGGTTCCATACACCATCGGAGAATAATTCATTCCTCGGTGAATTTGGCTTTGGTACTAGCCTCTATTTGGAGGCAACAATTACCCAGAACTTCCTATCTAACCCCAGCAGTTAAGTGTTTTTGGCACTGCCACAAGCTGCCACCCCACCCAGTAAGAATCTCAGTGGTGGTGCTTTGTGTGCCCAGCAGATATCCAGGCTGTGTATTACAGAAAGTGAAATAGATCAGCTCTTAGCCCCGGCGTGCCACCCTCCTTCATTCTGAATGAACACCCCCATGCTAAAACTCCATGCCAAGTAAAGAATTGTTTTCCATCATGAGATGAATCTAGAAGAAAAGTCACAAAACTTACCACTTTATATATTATGAGTAAAAAAAAACAAAACAAAACAAAATAAAAAACCTATTTCTACTTCTAAGTGTTAAAGTAAAAGGAGGACAGAGATAGCTGAAATTTGCCTTTAGAAAATGAGAATCTTCCTCCCAAAATTGCCAGAGCACTTTTGCTCTAAACCACTTTTCTAAAAATTAATTCTCTATAAAGACAGTACATGAATCCTGACCAATTTCCATTAAAAAAAATAGATAATACGGACGCTCTAATTTAACCTCATGAAAAGACCACAGGCATTTCTTCAACTGGGTCAGAAATTAGGAAGTTAGCTGGCGAACATGACTGTCAGGCACACCTGCCCACCATTTAGCATCTCCCTGCTTCACGCATCTCTGAGCAGCAGGAAATGTTCGGCATTGTCACAAAGCAACTTCCCTGTGCTCTGCTATGCAAGCATCTTCCACCTGTGTTATTCTTCAGGGCTTACTTCTGATCTTGCAAAAAAGAACATCCCATCCTCTCCTGCACCTACCTGTTCCTCTATCTACAAAGATTCCTCCCGTAAGTTGTTATTATTATATGAGGTCCTGATTCACGTTAGTTGATCAAACTAAAGCTTTATGCCTGAGATACCTGCATGGTGTTTTTGCTTCGGTTGTGTGTTCTGTTAAACCATGAGAAATAATTGCCGGCAAGCGTTACGACTACTTGCTCTAATGTGATGATGCAATGCACCGCCCCAGGCCAGGTGTGCTCTGAGGAGTAATGGACCCTGTCCATGCTCTGCAGAAAGCCAGAGGAGCCTAGGAATTTTATGCCACCATCTGTACCCCAAGCTGGTCCCTATCCAATAACAAGGAATATGAAAATCTAAGGTCAAGATAACTCGAACATAATTCAGATTTCCCCAATGGAATCAGGCTAGAGATCCTCTCCATAGATTTTTGCTTCATTTCACCCCATTGGGTTTCTTCCTGCTTCCATTATGTACTGCTTACCCCAGCCTTCAGTTATCTGTTGGTACACAACGCCCCCAAACTGTTTTCTATTGTATTAAAAACAACCCCAAACTTCAATCAAGTTCTATTGCCTCATAACCAACTAACCCAAAGTTCAAAACAGTGATCGTTTTATTTGCTCGTGCTTCTTCTGGTCAGGATTCAGACAAAGCAGAGTGGGGGTGTTTGGGGACCTCCGCTGGGACGGCTCAAATAATTGGGGGTCTGGCTGGGATGATGTGACTGGCATCGTGCGTCACTGTTAGCTGGGTTCCTTAGTTCTCCTGTGTGTGAACTCTCCATGCCATTAGCTTGGGGTTCTTCACAGCTCGGTGGTCTCGGGGTGGCTGAATTTCTTACACGGCTGCCTACCCTTAAGGACAAGGCCTCTTAAAAGATAAACCTGGGATTGGCTCAGCCCTGCTTCCGCCACATCTATTGGTCAAGGCAGGTTAGAAGGCCAGCTCTGATAGGGGGAGAAGTAGACCCCACCTTGGTGAGTGCAGTAGCACGTGTTAGCAAGGAGGGAAGGAATGGAAAGCAGCCACCAGTCCAGACCAGCTACCACACTCCCCTCTCCGTCTAACTCCCTCCCTTACGGGTTTCTCTCCTGGGAGCACTTTCTAATTGAAACACTTGCACCCAAACAGACGCTCATCTCACCGTCTGCCTATGAGGAACCTGACCCTAAGACAGAGGTTATTCCAATCCTAGTTTCCAGACTCTTTTCCCAAGAAGGTTCGTTACTATCACACGCTACCCTCAAGTCTCCATCCTGACATGTGCAAAACCCCCAGGGGATCGCAATTTGGGCTTCTCGTTATAAACACGTGGAAGTTAAAAAAAAAAAATCAGGTCCTACCTACTTCAGAGATTCTGAATTAATTGCACTGGAATGAGACCTATGCATGGGTATTTTTGGTTTTGGTTTTTGTATTTTCTTTTTTTAAATTTCTGCCAATAATTCTAATGTGCAACCGGGTTGGCAACTTGCCATTCTAAGTCGTTCAAGCTAGACGTGTTCAAACTTAGTGTGTGGGGGGAAAGGAGGATTAAAATGACACAAGGTGTCCTATGAAAAGGGAAGCAATAACCCTTGGCCAAATCACCTCTGCCCTGGGAACAAAATTTTATCACTGTCATCGAATAATGTGGGTTGCAAATCCGGTTTCCAAATCTGGATGTTCTAATTTCAAGTCTCGGAATGGACTTGTACTTGTTCATGTCTTGGCTGAATAAAAGTCATATACAGGTCATGTACCCTTATCCATACATACACTTTCCTAGCTTACAGAAACCAATTCCAGCTACCATGTACCCTTTGCCTTATGGCAGAGACTTTGGCAAATATGATTCCCAAATCCCCCCTGGTGCTCAATAGACATGGTAATACCAAGCTTTCGTTTCTTGAGGGGCAAAAAACAACCTCGGTTCTATCAGTTGCCTGGGTTGGAAAAAACACATCTTCCAATGCTATTTATTAAGCTTACTGGGTAAAATCTGCCTTGTCAAGGTCCATGGTCTAGAAGGATATTTCAGACCATAAAGAGCCAGCAGACACTTTTCCTGGCTAATTCCACAGTAAATAGCATAGTATTTCCCCTTTTTCTTCTTGTTGAGGCTCTTCAGTTTAAATGATACGGAGGAGACAGTGTTCTTTCTGTCATTATATTTTCTTGTTAAACTGTCTCCTTATTCCTAATTCTCAGTTTGGTTCCTATAATCATTGGCTCTTATTCTATAAAATTTTTTTAATTAGCAAGCTAGAGATCAATGTCACATAAAATATGTGTTAACGCAGAACTCGATTCTGTTCTCCCATGCACAGATGCCAAGTGAGACGATAACCTGCAAACACAGTTCGAGGGAAACTTGATCTCATCCCAGAAATAACAGCCTCCTCTTTCACGGGAAGCAGCAATCTTGAAATATTGCATTTCCACATGTCAAGTCCCCTCCCCCCAGGAATTTTCACATCCATGAAATGAGGATACGTCTTATAATTGTCATGGTTTCACTGGCTTTTTTTTTTCCCCTTCATAGTGATACATAAAATGATGGTACACCTTAAAACTGATAATGCCTTCGTTTAGATGAAATGTGGGAAACCACATCGGCTCAGCCAGAGAGAGAACCACATAGATTCAAAGTTAAATGCAAGTAGGTGAGAGCCAGGAAAAAAAACGAATTTCTTCTCTGATGTAGCCCCTTTAGGACTCCTTCAGGAGCAAATAGCCANCGTGGGAAACCACATCGGCTCAGCCAGAGAGAGAACCACATAGATTCGAAGTTAAATGCAAGTAGGTGAGAGCCAGGAAAAAAAAACGAATTTCTTCTCTGATGTAGCCCCTTTAGGACTCCTTCAGGAGCAAATAGCCATACCCAAAGCTTGGATTGCTATTTGCAGGTCATTACATATATATACTACCTCTCACCTCGTGCAATTTCAGGCATATCGAACGTATTTAGCATGAGCCCTGAAAAGAGGCTATATTGAAAGCTGAGCGTCATGGTAATAAATATTGCAATTATCCGGCTGGCATTTGGTTGGGTTCCTATGACACACTTTTCTGTTTCACAAAAACCGCCCTTAGGTTTTCTAAGACAGAAGGGCGATGATTCTTAGACTTTATTGAGAGTAATCTTCAGCATGTGTTAAACATATCAGCCCAGGGCTTCACCCCAGACCTTTGATTCAGAAACCCTGAGGGCTGCAGGTTGGGGAGGACACCCATATGATTTGCAAGCTGTATGGGTGTTTCGTATGCCGACCCTCCCGGAAGGACAGTGCACTGGTGGTCTTAGGACTCTAGTGCCCTACGGCATACACACCGGCACACAGATGGTGAGATTTCCTCACCCCGGCATCTGGGCAAGGCTGATCCCCAAATGCCCAGAGTCACCGGGCTATGTGTTCACACTGATCACTGGGCATATTTCAGGCTCTGTTCTTATCTCACGCCAGCTCTGCTCTTCCCATGATCTACTGGTTTTCTTCACATTCCCCTCCCCCACCATGTGAATTTCTTGTGTGTCAGACCCCAGGGCACTTTTGGCAACAGTTCTGCAAGTGTTTTTCAATGAAAAGGATTGGAGACCTTAACTGATTTACTTGGGTTGATTACCATTGGTATATTTGCAAATAATTTTCAGTTTCAGTGGTGACCTGGAAGCTACTCTTTTCGCTGAATGTAGAAACATAACCCAGCTCAACACTAGATGTTTGCTCTCCGCCTCCCCTCATTTAACATAAATTACAGTCAGTGGGAGTCCTAGGCTAAGTAATGGCCCCCAAATATGTCCAGGCCCTAATCCCTGGACCAGTGAGTATGCTAACTTAGAGGGTAAAAGGGATTTTGCAGGTTCTTGATTGAGTTAAGGTTCTTGAAATGGGCAGAGTAGCCTGGATTGTCTGGGTGAGCCCAAGGTAATCACAGGGTCATTATAAGAGGGATGTAGGTGGCTCAGGGTCAGAGACAGGGAGAGGGAAGATAGAAGTAGAGGTTAGAGAGGCGGGAAGAGAGAAGTGCTATGCTATTATTGACTTTGAACCTGAACAAAAGGGGCTGGAGTCAAGGACTGCAAGGGGCCCCTAGAGGCTAGAAAAGGCAAAGAAACGGATACTCCTCCAAAGCCTCTAGAAGGAATGCATGCCTGCTGACACCTTATTTTTAGACCAGTACACCCCTCCAGAACTGTAAGACGATAGGTTTGCGTTGTTTTAAGCCACTAAGGCTGTGATAATTTGTGATCGCAGCAATAGAAGATTAATATGGTGGGGCTTTTAATGATCTGTCTTAGTCCTGAGCATAAAATTCTCTTAAGAGTGACCCATGGAAGACCCAAGGAAGCTTGCCTTGCATGGAGCCAGAGAGCCATGGCACTGATTTTTCCTATTTCTCAAAAGCAGATGGGATTAACTGACTGTGACTCTGGTTTTTAAACAACAAATGCCAAGGTCTCCGAGCCCGTTCCAAGAGATGAGCTGCATTTTGCAACCAAACAGGAGAACTCCCAGAGCCTGCAAGTCTCCTGTTAAAGCTCACTTGGGTTTGAAAGCATGCTTGCTTGCTCCTGGGACTCGTGTAGGCCTTTATTAGAGTTTAGCGGAAAGCTTATCCACCAGTGTCCTGAAGAAAATAAAAGAAGGCGTGCTCCCTTCACTTTTGTCCTCCATAAGACCATGAAAGGGGCCAAACAGTCCCCTGTCTAGACATCTCCCAGGTGTTCTTAAAGGGATACTTTCTGGGGCTCCTGGGTGGCTCAGTCCCTTGGGCGTCTGCCTTTGGTTCAGGTGGTGGTCCCTGGGTCCTGGGATGGGGCCCCACGTGGGGGGGTCTGCCTCTCCCTCTGCTGCTGCCCCTCCCCTGTGCTTGTGCTCGCTCGCTCGCTCTCAAATAAATAAATAAAATCCTTTACGGGGGGGGGGGGAGGGTATACTTTCCAGACTGCAAGCACGGCCACTTGCTATCTCATTCATTCTATCTCTCACCCTTTGCCTGCTCCCTCACCCCTTCACCCCAAGAAGGTCATGAAGCAATGGGACTTTTCAGATGCTTTGGACCCTCAGGAAGAGAATAGAAACTTTGGGCAGAGGGTCTGCTGCCCCTCAGCCCTGCACTCCTATTCCATGGCCACTTTTCTGCTGCCAGGACAGAAAGCCTGCAAAGTTCTCTTCCCCAATTTTCTTCCCACCCAGCTCCCTGCCGGATGTCACCAATGGGAGGCACTGGCAGGAGTCTGGAAGGTGACAGGAAGCAAGAAGCCTTTCCTCTGTGGACCTGGTTGTGTTTTTGAGGAGGGCAGCAGTAGCCACGGACAAGTGCCAGCTTCTGGGTTTCTGCCAGAGCTGACAATAACACACTGCACACTCCAAGCAATGTTTTGTTTGGTTGCCTGGTCGCTTGTTTGTTTGTTTGGTTTGGTTTTTTGTTTGTTTTTTGTTTTTTTGTCGTTGTTGTTTTTTGTCTGGCCCTTTGCTCTTTTAGAGCTTGACGGGGTAGCCATTTCCTGCAGTGGCTGATCTTCGGGAAATCTTGCCTTGTCCCTCTTTCTTCTCTGGCTCTTTTAACACTTTTATAGTGAACTCTCTGTTTGAAAACCTAGAGCAGTTTCTGTTTTCCTGATGAGATGCAAACTGCTAACACCTGCATCTTTCCATTTTCTTAGCAAGGGCCAGAGAGTAAGTGAAACCCTTGATCTACCTTCAATAGCCAAATAGGGACCCTATTTCATTGGGATCAAGAGAATCAAAGCACGAACCTGCCCAGAGCGGGAGAGGAGCTTGAAGTTGGTGACACATGTCAAACCAGGTGGGAAGCCCTGTTCTTTCTTACATTCTCATGGTCTTAGGTTCTCTCATAGTCCCTAAGTGAGGCTTCATGCCTTAGTGACTTATGAAGGGAGAGCTGCCAAGAGAGGACTCGGAAGGAGTTAGGAAACAGGGAGCATGAAGCTAAGCAGGCGTGAGATTACCCCTCAAAGGGTAAGGCCTCAGAGAGTCACTTAAGCCTAATTTCCAGGGGAGTTCTGGAGGATAAGCTATGCCTCGGACGTTGTGACCAGTACACCCATTGGTCCTTTCCTAAGGGGTGCTCTCAGGAGCCATAAACTCCCAGAAATGTCGACTGGCTCTAGAAGGCTGAAAACAGGCTTCTGAAGAAGGGTTGCAGGGGTGAGCCTTTGGAAACAAAAATGAACTGCAACCGAAGGAAGGTACACAGAAAAGGTAAAAGGGACCCCCGGGGATCTGGCCAGAGGACTGACAGAGTTCCTCTGATCCTTTTTTTTTTTTAATGTTATTTATTTATCTGAGCGAGAGAGAGAGAGAGAGCACAAGCCAAGGGGAAAGGCAGAGGGACGAGCAGACTTCCCACTGAGCAGGGCTTGATCCCAGGACCCTAGGAACATGACCTGAGCTGAAGGCAGATGCTTAATGGACTGAGCCACCCAGGCACCCCAGGAGTTCTCTGATTCTGACTCTTACTATATCTGACTGTGAAAACACCATCTGAAAGGGATGACCAATGCTTCACGTCTGCCTCCCACATTTCATGCACATTCCTCTTTTGGCCAACTCTAACCAAGAACCACAGAGGGAAGGGGATTCTGGGAAATGCAGTTCCCAGCTTAACCAAGTCAAGAGTAAAACAATCCAGACATTAGGCCTAGCTGTTTCAATAAAGTGTTTCCAAATCCCAGAATGCAGGTGGGCCTCCTTTTGTTAGAAGACACACAAGAAACTGTTGGTGGAAGGCCCTGCAATGGCAGAAAGAATCGTGGACACAGTTCCTCTGTGTGGGTCCTGTGATGTGTTCAGTCAACAGAAGGGGTGTTCTGCAGGTGAAGGACCAAGTTCTAGGTAGTGGCCTGGCCCTGGAAGGTGCTAGGCCAACTCTATATCTCTCCACGTGGCCACCCTGTTCTCGCCCTCTCACTATAGCACCTCCAACCCCGGCTCCCTAGAGCCTTTGATGTCAGTTCTCAAGTGCCTATTTGGGAAATCAAAAATATTGTTCACTGGTGATTTTTATTCTCTCTGTATACAAATTTAGCATCTTTGTGGTGTTGCTGCTGAGACCATTGGTCTCTGCGGTCCAAATTTCTGGGTTCAAGTATTAGATAGGCACTTACCAGCTATGTGGTGATCTTGACCAAGTTACTGAGCTTCTGAGCCTCTGTTTCCTCATTGTAAAATAGGACTAGAGTTGTCACCTATTTTATATAGCTGTTGAAAGGCTTAAAGGACTTTGCATATGTCGGTCACTTAGAATTGAAAAGAATAACACATTCATTAAACTTCAGTGTTTATAAATCACCTTTATTAGATAATCATATATTTATCTTATCTATTTTACTAATGCATTACCCAAATGGATTTGACAATGCTTCGGGACAAATCAGCATTGTCACAAGTAAGAAAACAGTAAAAATGTACAATATTTTCAAAACCTTCACTATTTCAAATCATCACTATTTCAGAATGACCTTCCCCAAATTTGTGAGGTGTTTTCAGACATGGAATCTACTTACAAGGTAATCTTCAGGGGAAATTTTCTAATAAAGCATAGTGATTATAGAAAGGTTAACGACCAGGTATGAGGCATTCGAAGTCTTTTTATTTCCATAAACAGCTGGCAAATTTCACCAGCAAGTATTTGCCTAAGTACTGGGAACAGAGAGCCATAAGAAATGTTCACAATTATTGGGTTTCATTTGAAGATCTCAGCAAGAATATAAATATATCTTCCCTAGAATTTCTCGTGCTCAGTCTCAGAGAAGTAATTGGCATACTATAGGGATCTGGTATGATAAATCAGCATGGTCAGAATTTTCCTTCCAAAAACACTTTTATCGGGCACCTGGGTAGCTCATATTAGATGCCCAGTTAAATGTCTGCCTTCAGCTCAGGTCATGATCCTGGAGTTGCTGGGATTGAGCCCTGCTTGAGGCTTCCTGCTCAGCAGGGAGCCTGTTTGTTTTTCCTTCTCCCTTTGCCCCTCCCCCTGCTCCTTCTCTCTCTCTCACTCTCTCTCTCAAATAAATAAATAAAACCTTAAAAAAAAAAAAACCTTATATACTGCCAGTGTGACTACGTATTTGGTACAACCTCTTTGGAGGACAATTTGGAAATTCTGTCAACACTCTCAATATTTATACCCAGTGATGTGCTCTCTGAAGTGTTTGATGAATTTGAATGGTCTTTGTCTCAGGTCCCTGGGAAGGAGACTCTAAACCAGCCCAACCTCCTGACCCCTGGTGAAGGTACCATGCTGGAGACTGTGTTCAATCACATGGCCAGTGATTCAATCAGTTGTGTCTACATAATGAAACCCCAGTGACAGCTCTGGACATTTGAGGCTCCAGGAGCTTCCTGATTGGTGACTATGTCAGTGTGCTGGAAGGGTGTTGTGTCGTGAAGCCACAGAAAGAAGACACAGAAGCTCCATCACTAGATTTCTTTATTTGACTGGTCCTGGTTTGCATCCTTCATAATAAAACTATAATGATAAGTGTAGTGCTTTCCTAAGTTTTAGGAGTCATTCTAGCAAATTATCAAACCTAAAAGGGCTGTGGAGATCCCCCAATTGATAGCCAGTTGATCAGAAAATTGGGTGGCCAGGGATCCCCCAGATTTGCAGCTGGCATCAGAAGTGAGGGCAGTCTCGTTGGGGACTGTGCCCTTACACTGGACTCTGCACTAAATCTCGGTAGTGTCAGAACTGAATTACAATAGCACAGTGTTTAACAACCAGCTCTCCAGAAGGGAAAGGAAAAGTCCTAATTTGTAGTGTTTGCAGATTTCCATGATATAAGTACTCTCACTATGGTCAATTTCAAGTTACCAACGTGACATCCTTGATCACGAGGTTGAAAGAGAGGTGCCCAGTCTGCTTCTCATAAGCCTGTGCAAATGGACTCAAGGACACTATTATTTATACCTTTTGGACCAAGCAATTTCACACCTTAAAATCAGACACAGATGCTGGCATGTTTTCCTCTTCCCAGCTATGTACAAGTGTGTTCATTACAGCATTGTTTGTATTCATAAAAAATGGAAAACAAACTACAGGCCCACCAAAAAACTTAAACAAATCATAGTGCATGAATAGAATGAAATGCTATGCAGGTTTTAGAAATGATGAAGCAAATCTGTACTTATGTGGAATAATCTGCACAATATATCATTAAGTGAAAAAAGAAAGCTACAGAACAGTCTGCAGTTTGCTACTATTTGGTATCACATGGCAGAAGGATATATATTAGCCTGTATGCATGTATAGGCTTTCTTGGGAAGGAACACACACACACACACACACACACACACACACACACACACACATAAACACACACACACTGTAAAACAGGTAGCTTCTGGGAAGGAGAGGCAGGAGTTTTGAGTAACAGAGGCAGTAGTTTTTACATATACCTTTTTGTACTTTGCATTTTTCATGGTGTCTAAAGAATTAAAGCAATAGACAAAGATATGGAGCAAGTAGGGCAATAGGAATGAATGACCAAATGAATAAACGAATGAAAGAACCCTCTGAACAAAATGACCTTAGTATTTTCATCATAGTGAAGGCACTTCTCACCAATCTCTGTATACAGCCCTATTCTAAAGTCGGCTTCAGTGAGAAGGCAACAGGGTTCAAAGAGAATGTACAGGGCACTTCTCCTAACAATGAGGTCAAGCCCTGAACTGCCTAGAGGAGCCAGGGAAGGACCACAGATGTGTGAACTTGTCCACGTGGGGATGAGGCTGAACAGAAGGACTCCTGCCACAAAGAGAGGGAAGCCATGACAGCCACAGCAGCCACTGGTCTGCAGAAATCCGGGTTCAGTGTTTCCAAATCTTTTGATTTTTTTTTAAGAAAATTCAGAAATCCAAAATCGTGTGTGAAATTTCTTTACCTGCTTAAGTAACTAATATAAATAACCCCATGTGGGCCAAAGAAAACAATTCTAACTCTGTAATTTTCAAGAGGATGGCTATGTTTCACCTAATAAAATAGAGGAAGTTACTTCAGGCTGTGCTTTGATGGGTAACAAATATCTGGGTTGGCATTCTAAGGAAAGGGGTTTTATCATCCCCTACCCCCAGTCCAAAACAATTAAATGTAATAAGGGCATTTATACAATCAGTGTCTTAGTCTGTACAGGCTGCTAAAATAAAATGCCCCAGACTGGTTTGTGTCTCAACCACAGAAGTTTATTTCTCCCAGTCTGGAGGCTGGGAACTGTCAGATCATGGCACCAGCACTGTCACGTTCTCTGGGGAGGGCCCTTTTCCGGCTCCCAGCCAGCACCTTCTCCCTGTGTCCTCACACAGCGGCAGTGGCTGGGGAGCTCTCTGGGGCCTGTCTCAAAAAGGCACTAATCCCACACACGAGGGCTCCACCCTCGTGCCCTAAGCACCTCCCCAAGTCCCCACCTCCCAATACCATCATCTCTGGGGGTGAGGATTTCAACATACAAATCTGAGGGAACACAAGTGTTCAGACCATAGCAGTCCATTAAGCCTGAAACCTGTTTCTCTTGGCAGTATATGTGGATTCACAGATTTTTAAGAGCTATGAGGAGTCCATCAAGCCCATACAGAAGTGGGGGATGGGAATGTGTGGACAGAAACTCAACAGTGGGAGATGAAGTTACAAAGATGGTAGCCAGACAGACACGGGAAGGGAGCCAGAGAGGGGAGCCCTGGCAGGGGAAATGAAGGGAGGGAACTACCGTCTGCGCCTCCTCAGGATGGAGGGAAAGAGGCCAAAGAGCAGAAGCCCAATCATTATAAGGTAGCTTTTTTTCAGTGCGTTTTCTTGTTTATTGATCTGCCACTCTGAATCCCCTATGTTCCCACTCTAGTTTGATTAGAATTGTCTGAGCCCATCAACATCCATAGTATGACTAATCTATCCCTCCTTACTTAGATTTTTCCAGCACCCTGTTGGCTGAAAGTGTGCTGATTTCCTGATGCTCTGGCTTTTAAAAACTCTCAGCTGTACATATGACCATGGGTCTCTGGAACCTCAGGCCCATGAGTGTTAAGCAAGCCCAGATAGAAAGGGAGAGGGAGAGAACACAGTGGCATTAATAGTAATGATGAGGCTTTATCAGAGAAATAACCAGAAGTCTCACCCTATTACTCTATCTAGCTCTAAGTCTCCTGTCCCTGGGGAATGTGCCTATGTCCAAATCAGGCTCATGTGTAACTTCTCAGAGTCCAGCAGTGGTAAGTTTAAATATTTCCAATACACCATCACCAACAGAACAATAATAGAAAATAAAGTAGCCACAGTAGACTCCTTTTTGGATACAAACAAATAGAATAACCCAGTCCTTAACATAGTCTATATCCAGACAGAGAAGCCTGGCAGGAACTCACGTCCTTGGCAATGAAGTAATGTCCTTGGTCCACCAATCTGGCTGCTCCCAGCTTTGCAAACAGAAAGGACTTTACAGAGAAGGTTATATCCTGTTTCCTCTTATAAGAGCCAGCTTGGACTAAACTTTGTCCCATTCTTCCAGGACCTCACTGCAGGCTGCAAGAATAAACCAACACACACCAACACTCTGACATATTTCTACCTAAGTCAAGGTTAAAGTTACATGTTATTTTCTCCTATCTACAGAGCAGGAAGTTAAGACTCAGAGAGATTAAATAACTAACCCAATCAGTAAGAAGCAGAACACAGATATGAATGAGTTTATCCTGCAACATTATTCTTTCCATTGCATTTTTTATAACTTTTTCATTTCTAACTACAGAAGTAAGGACATAAGCATGATGGAAAAAATGGAATACACAGAAGTGTGTTTTGTATACATTTCTAGTCTCATTCTTTCCTTGTTATGTGCACACACACACACACACACACACACACAATTTTATCAGAATTGCTCATTACATGTTCTTTCCACTTCTTTACAAAGCTACAGAATTCTCACACTCAAACAGGAAAAAAAACAGTCCCAAGAATTCCAGGTTTCCAACAGCTTATTGCTTAGGCAGGAACAACCTCAACATTACTCCAGATGGGTTGATATTTCATTGTGTTAACTATCAAATAACCTATTACAATGAATAATACAAGCAGTAGATTAGGATTTTTTAAATATTTCTCTTGCCTGCCTGATTTCACCATTGGTGATGAGACATAATGAATACCAAATTTAGCTAAAGTAAAAAACAATCCTAGTCATCCAGGAGAGGATGAAGAGAAATGAATAAGGTCAAATATCAATATATTCATTTATCATTCCGCAAATAATTTTGAGCCTGTTTTAGGTGCCAGGCATTGTTTTCAGAATTGAGAATACAACAGTTCAGCAAACAGACAAATTTTCTGCTCTTAGGAAGCTAATACTCTAGTAAGGGGAGGAAGACAATACACAAATAAATTAAGAAATTGTCAGACTGTGGTAAGTACTATGGAGAAAAAGCAGAATAAAGGGAGTGGGAAGTGTTGAGGAAAGAGGCTGCTCTTTTATACAGTGTATCAGTCCACTTGGGCTGTCAGAACAAAATACCACAGACAAGGTGGCTTTATCAAGAGAAACTTATTTTATCACAGTTATGGAGGTTAAAAGTCCAAGATTAAGGTTCTAGTCAATTCAGTTACTGGTAAGAGCTCTCCTTCTGGCCTGTAGCCAGCCACTTTCTTTCTATGTCCTCACATGACCTTCCTTGGTGTGAACCGTCTGGTGTCTATTCTCCTAAGGACAGTAATGCTATCCAATCAGGGCCCCACGTTTATGACCTCACTTAAACTTAATTACTTCATAGCTCCAAACACAGCCACACTGGGGGTTAAGGGCCTCATGGAATTTGGAGGGTGTGGGAAGGACACACATCCAGTCCATAATATACAGGATAGTCAGAGAAGGCATCTCAGATAGGAAGTGGTAGCTAACATTCAAGATGGCCGTCAGTGAGGCTCATCTCCTGGTGTTCACACCCTTGGAGAGTCTCCTGCCACAGTAAGTCAGCTCTAGTCTATGGGCCATAAAGTCCAGCAGCAGTTAAGGTGTTTAACTGCTGAGGCTGGTCATAAAAGGCCTGGAAGCTTCCACTTTGCTTTTTTGGCTTGCTCACTCTGGGAAAAGCCATCCACCATGTCATGAGGAAATGGAAGCAGCCTTGAGAGAGGATCACATAGAGAAAAACCCAAGCCTCCCACCAACACCACTAATCTATCCACAGTGAATGAACCCCCTCCTGACAGTGGAACCTCCAGCCCCAGGAAGGCCTGCAGATGGCAAAAGTCCCAGGTGAAGTCCAGACTCCCACTTCATATGAAACTGTCAGCCAGAACCACCCAGCTAAGTTTGTTCCCAACTTTTGGCCTGCAGAAAAGATTGAGATAATAAATATTCGTTGTTGTTTTAAGCCACTAAGTTTTGGAGTAACTTGCTACGCAGCAGGAGATGAGTAATACATAAGGGAACATCAAGAGATCTGAAAAAGATAAGCAAGATGAAGCCTTTTGGGTAGAAGGAAAAGCAAGTGTCAAACCCATAAAATTACAGCATACGTGGTACATTCAAGGAATAGCAAGGAAAATATAGGGTCAGATCATATAGGGTTTTATGTGTCAGCTGCCTTGCCAGAATATGTAGAGAGATATCCTCTTAGGAAGAGCATCGTATTTGTTTAGATGAAATGTTCTGACAAGTTTTCAATCTCACATTGTCAGATTCTACCAGCCACCTTGGTGATCTCAACAACTCTCACACTTTTAACTGTTATTTACAGGTTTATAATTCCCAAATTTATACTTCCAATCAAGAGCTCTCCCTTGAATGTCAGCATCTTATCCTACTCAACATCTCCCTTGGAATGTCTGATAGATATCTCAAACTTACTCTGTTCAAAAGAAGATTCCTGCTTTCCCCCACCTCACTCCCCAGAGTCTTCCCTATCTTTGGAAGTACAAACCCATTGTTGTTATATGGTGCTCAAGCCAAAAACCTTAGAGTGTTCCTGCCCACCACCATATACCCATCCAAATTATCAACAAAGGTTATAAACACTCTTTTTAAAATGTATCCAGAATTCAACATTTCTTACCACCTGCATCTCATTCACTGTTCTCCAAAACATCATTATTTCTAGGGTTGATCGTAGTATAAACCTTCTAACCAGCTCCCCTTTACCTTCCATAGTCTGTTCTCATCTCAGGGAGATTAATCAGATCATGACATTTCTTTGCCCTAAATCCCTCAGTGTCTCCCCATCTCACTCAATGTAAAAATCAAAACCTTCATAGGATAAGGATCTCGTTCAGGATCTCATCCAATTATCTTTCCAACCTCATCTCCATTTACTCTTGCCCTTGCTCACTCAGCTGTAGCCTCATTGTTTTCCCTGTGAGACAGTATAGGAAAAGCAAGAGGGACTTCACTCCTGTAAAGCCCCTGGTCCGAAGTAAGGGTTAAAAGTTTCCATATCCTTAGAGAAAAATACCCCCTTCTGGGAAAGCCCACAAATGAAAGATAACAGCCATTAGGGAGTAATGGGTGTCTTGGCAAAATTAGAAGTAACAATTTAAAGCCCACTTGCACAAGTATTTCTGTTTTCCGGGAGCCCTTAAAGAATGTCAACGGTGGAAAAAGGCCTCTTGTGATTATCTTGTGACCACTAAAAAGTAACGACCACAAGATCATGACCGTGGGACTGAAAGATGCTTCCCTACTCCTAGGCTCTCACCCTCTGGAAAAAGCCCCTTTATAAGGCTTGCATGCTGTCCCTCTGGGGA
Source organism: Ailurus styani (assembly GCA_002007465.1). Lineage (NCBI taxonomy): Eukaryota > Metazoa > Chordata > Mammalia > Carnivora > Ailuridae > Ailurus > Ailurus styani. The sequence goes on from LNAC01000360.1 coordinate 234,332, forward strand.
ATGACATTCCTCTCCCTCATCAGCTCCCTGGTATACAAGCTATTTCTAATAAACTCCACATGCTTTCTTTCTCTGGAGTTCAATGTTCATTTCTAGGACATTGAAACTCAAGAACCTGGTCCTGGGCATCCAATAACACCTCTGTTCCAGAAACAAAGCGGGCACGCTTCTGCCTCAGAGCTCATGCTCTTGCTGTTCATTTCAGCTAGAATACTCTTTCCTCAAATATATCCAAGATTCATTCCCTTACCTCCTTCAGAAATGTGCTCAAATGTTACCTTGTCAGCAAATTATTTCCTGACCACCCTACTAAAAATTGCAATCCCTTCTCCAGAATCATTTTAGCTCTTCTTTGCCTGATTTTTGTACATAGCTCTTACCACTAATTGATAAGTTATACTTTTTTATATACTTTTTAATATACTTTTTATATAGTTTTTTGAAGTATAATTGACATATAATATTATGTTAGCTTCAGATGTATACCATAGTGACTCAGCATTTGTGTATAATACAAAATGATCACCATAATAAGTCTGGTTATCATCCGTCACCATCCAGAGTTAATACAATATATGTCCACATTCCTTGTGCTGTACACTACATCCCCATGACTTATTTATTTTATCTCTGGAAGTCTTGATCACCCATTTTGCTCACCCTCAAATCCCCTATCTATGAGTCTGGTTTGGTTTGGTTGGTTCATTGGTTTTCTAGACTCTACATATAAGTGAAATCATATGATATATGTCTTTCTCTGACTTATTCCACTTAGCATAATTTCCTCAAGTTCCATTCATATTGTCACAAATGGCAAGAGTTCATTCTTTCTTATGGCTGAGTAATATTTCACTTTGTATTACATGTATATTATATATATATATATATATATATATACATATACCACATCTTTTTTATTTCATCCATTGATGGAGACTTAGGGTGTTTCTTCTATATCTTGGCTATTGTAAATAATGCTGCGGTGAACATGGGAATGCATATATTCTTTCAAGTTAACATTTTCATTTTCTTCAGATAAATACCCAGAAGTGGAATTACTGGATTGTATGGGGTTCTATTTTTAATTTTTTGAGGACCCTCCATGTTGGTTTCCCCTATGGCTACACCAGTTTACACTCCCACCAATGGTGCACAAGTGTTCCCTTTTCTCCACATTCTTGCCAGCATTTGTTTTAGTTTTTGTTGCTGTTGTTGTTGTTGATAACAGCCATTCTGACAACTGTGAGCTGATATCTCTTTGGTTTTGATTTATATTACCCTGATGATTGGATATAAAGCATCTTTTCATGGCTCTGTTGTTCAATCTTTATGTCTTCTTGGTAAAAACGTCTATTTGGATCTTCTCCCTATTTTTAACCATATTGTTTACTTTTTGCTATTGAATTATAGGAGTTATTTACATAATTTGGATATCAGTCCCTTATCAGATATATGATTTCCAAATATTTTCTCCCATTCCATGGGTGTTGCCTTTTCACTTTTTGATCATTTCCTTCACTGTGCAGAAGCTTTTTAGTTTGATGTAGTTCTACTTGTTAACTTTTACTTTTGTTCCTCTTGCCTGTGGAGTCAGGTTCAAAAAAAAATCGTAAGACTGATGTCAAAGAGCTTACCACTTTAGTTTTCTCCTAGGAGTTTTATGGTTTCAGATCTTACATTCAAGTCTCTAGTTCATTTTGAGTTTATTTTTGTGTATGTTGTAAGTGGTCCAGCTTAATTGTTTCACATGTAACTATTCAATTTTCCCAACACAGAAGTATTGAAGAGACTGTCTTTTCCCATCGTATATTCTTGCCTCTTTTGTCATAGATCAATTGAGCATATATGTGTGGGTTTATTTCTGGGCTTTCTATTCTGCTATTCTGTCCCACTGATCTATATGTCTGTTTTATGTCAATACCTTACTGTTTTGATCACTATAGCTTTGTAGTATAATTTGAAATCAGGGAATGTGGTACCTCCAGCTTTGTTCTTCTTTCTCAAGATTGTTTTGGCTATTCAGGGTCTTTTGTGGTTTGTATACAAACTTCAGGATTATTTTTTCTAGTTCTGTGGAAATAGGGTACTTTGTCATTGGTACTTTGATAGAAATTGCATTGAATCTATAGATTGCTTCAGGTAGTATAGACATTTTAACAATACTAATTCTTCCAATTCGTGAGCATGGAATACCTTTCCATTTGTTTGTGTCATCTTCAGTTTCTTTCACCAATGTCTTACACTTTTGAAAGTCCAGGTCTTTTACCTCCTTAGTGGAATAAAAAAATAAAATTATTCCTAAGTATCTTCTTCTTTTTGATGTAATTGTAAATGGGGTTGTTTTCTTAATTTCTCTTTCTGGTAGTTCCTTACTAGTGTTTAGAAATGCAAGAGATCTCTGTATATTAGTTTTGTATCCTGCAACTTTGCTGAATTCATTTATTAGTTCTAATAGTTTTCTGGTGGAGTCTTTAGAGTTTTTAATTATATAACATTATGTCATCTGCAAACAGTGAGTTTTAGTTTTTCCTTTCTAATTTGGATGCGCTTTGTTTCTTTTCCTTGCCTAATTGCTATGGCTAGATGTCCCAATACTATGTCAAATAAAAGCAACAAGAGTGGGTATCCTTGTCTTGTTCCTAATCTTTGAGGAAAAGTTTTTTTAGTGTTCACCATTGAGTATGCTGTTAACTGTGGGTGTGTCACATACAGTCTTCATTATGTTGAGGTACATTCCCTCTATGTCTACTGTCTTGAGAGTTTTTATCATACATGTGTGTTCAATTTTGTCAGATACTTTTTCTCCATCTATTGAGATCATCATATGATATTCATCCTTTATTTTATTAAAGTGGTACATCACACTGATTGATTTGCTGATGTTGAACCATCCTTGCGTCCCTGAAATAAATCCCAGTTGATCATGGTGTCTGACCATTTTAATGTAATGTTGAATTCTGTTTGCTATATCTTACTGAGAATTTTTGCATCCATGTTCATCAGGGATATTGATCTGTGATGTCTTGTTCTGTGGTGTCTTCATCTGGTGTTAGTATGAGGCTATTGCTGGTGTCATGATAGTTTGGAAGTCTTCCCTCCTCTTTGATTCTTCAGAATAGCTTGAGAAGGATAAGTATTAAATATTCCTTGAATGTTTAGTAGAATTCACCAGTGACACCATCCTGTTGGGCTTTTTTTTCCCTCTTTTTTGGAAATTTTTTGTTTACTGATTTAATCTCATTACTAGTAATCAGTCTACTCAGATTTTGTTTCTTCATGGTTCACCTTGGAAGATCGTGTGTTTCTGGGAGTTTATGTATTCCTTGTAGGTTGTCAAATTTGGGTGTGTATAATTGTTCATAGTAGTCTCATAATCCTATGTATTTCTACCATATTGGTTGTAACTTTTCCGTTTTCATTTCTGATTTTACTTATTTGGGTCCTCTTTTTTTTATGAATCTGGCTAAAGGTTTGACAATTTTGTTTATCTTTTCAAAGAATCTGCTCTCAGTTTCACTGATCTTTTCTTTTTTTTTTTAAGTCTCTATTTTATTTCTTTCTGCTCTGATTTTTACCCTTTCCTTCATTCTACTGACTTTGGGCTTCATTTGTTCTTCTTTTTCTAGTTCCTTTAGGTATAAAGTCAGATTGTTTATTTGAGATTTGTCTTGTTTCTTGAGGTAGGCTTTTACCACTATGAACTTCCCTCTTAGAACTGTCTTCACTGCATTTCACAGATTTTGGAATGTTGCTTCCATTTTCATTTGTCTGGGATATTTTTTTATTTCCCCTTTGATTTTTTTCATTGACCCATTGGTTGTTTAGTACCATGTTCTTTAATCTCCACAAGTTTGCATTTTTTGTCTTGTAACTGATTTCTAGTTTCATTGAACCATTATAGTCGGAAAAGATGCTTAATATGATTTCAATCTTCTTAAATTTATTGAGACTTGTTTATGGTCTAACATGTGATCTATTTTGGAGAATGTTCTGTGTACACTTGTAAAGGATGTTTATTCCCTGCTTTTGAAAGAATGTTCTGTGACTATTTACTAAGTCCTTCTGGTCTAATGTGTCATTTAAGGCTAATGTTTCCTTATTGATTTTCTGTCCGGATGACCTACCTATTAATGTAAGTGGGTATTAAATTTCCCTTACTATTATTGTATTGCAATCAATTTCTCCCTTTCTGTCTGTTAATATTTGTTTCATGTGTTTAAGTGTTCTCCTGTTGAGTGCATATTTACAAATATTATATCCTTTTGTTGTATTGACCCCCTTATTATTAGATTGCTCTTCTTTGTGTCTTGTTAGTCTTTGTTTTAAAGTTTATTTTGTGTGACATAAGTATTACTATAACCAGCTTTCTTTTCATTTCCATTTGCATGGAATATCTTTTTCCATCCCTTCACTTTTGTCTGTAGGGTTTTTAGACCTGAAGTGAGTCTCTTGTATTATGGGTCTTGTCTTTTATCTATTCAGGCACACTATGTCTTTGATTAGAGAATTTAATCCTTTTACATTTAAAGTAATTATTGATAGGTTTGCCATTTCATTGATTGTTTTCTGGTTGTTTTGTAGTTCTTTTCTGCTCCTTTCTTCTTCTCTTGCTCTCTTCCATTGTGGCTTAATGACACTCTTTCGTGTCATGTTTAGATTCCTTCTCATTGTTTTTTGTGTATCTACTATAGGTTTTTGCTTTGTGGTTACCATGAGCCTCATATATAATAACCTATATATTGTGTTACCATTAGGTTAATATAATAACCTATATATTAACTAATATATTTTAGGTTGATAGTCACTTAAGTCTGACTATATTCTGAAAGGAGTACATTTTTATTTCCCCTTCATGTTTTATGTTTTTAGGTTTCAAACACACATTTTGCATCTTTTTATTTTGGTTATTTTATTCCCTTGCTTAGTTATTGTAGTTATATAGTTATAGTTGATTTTACTACTTTTATGTTTTAACCTTCGACCTTTATAAATGTTTGATCCACTACTTTCACTACATATTTGCTTTTATCAGTGAGATTTTTTTTCTTTCATGTATTTTCTTACTTCTAGTTATGGCTTTTTCTTTATAGTTTAAATTCCCTTTAATGATTTTTTTTTTTGGTAAGGCCAGTTTAGTGGTGATGGACCCTCTTAGCTTTGGCTTGTCTGGGAAATTCTTTCTCTTTCAATTCTGAATGATAATCTTGCCAGACAGAGTATTCTTGGTTGGAATTTTTTTGTTGTTGTTTTTTTTTTCTTTTCCCTTTTGGCACTTTGAACATATTTTGTGATACCTTTTTGGCCTGCAAAATTTCTGCAGAAAAATCAGCTGGTAGCCTTATGGGGCTTCCCTTATACATAAACAGTTGCTTTTCTCTTGCTGTTCTTAAAATTCTCTCTTTATCTTTAAATTTGACCTTTTAATTATGATGTGCCTTGGTATGGCACTTTGGGTTCATTTTGTTTGGGACTCTCTTTGTTTCCTGGAACTGGATTTCTGGTTTTTTTCCCTCAGATTAAGGGAGGTTTTCAGCCATTATTTATATAAATAAGTTTTCTGCCCCTTTCTCTCCTCATCCCCTCCCCCTCCTTCACCTCCCTTCCTTCACCTCTCCTCCTTCTTCTCCTTTTCCCCCTCCTCCTCCACTTCCCCCTCCTCCTCCTCTTCCTCTTCCTCTTTCTTCTTTCTTCTTCTTCTTCTTCTTCTTCTTCTTCTTCTTCTTCTTCTTCTTTTTCTTCTTCTTCTTCTCCTCCTTCTTCTTCTTCTCCTTCTCCTTCTCCTTCCCCTCCTCCTCCGCCCCTTCTCCTCCTCCTCCTCTTTTTCCTTTTCTTCTGAGACCTCATACTACAAATTTGGTACACTTGAAATTGCCCTAACCTATCCCTTAAACTATCTGCATTTTCAAAATTCTTTTCCTTTTTGTTGTTCTGTTTGGGTGATTTCCACTACCTTGTCTTATAGGGGTAGTAAATTAATCTTACAGGATTCATTCTTCTGTATCATCTAATCTGCTGTTGATTCCCTCTAGTGTATTTTTCATCTCAGTTATTGTGTTCTTCAGCTCTGTGAGTTCTGTTTAGTACTTTCTTATATTTTCTGTCTCTTTGTTCAATTTCTTTATGTGTTCATCCACTCTCCTCTCAAGTTTGGTAAGCATTTTTATGACCGTTACTTTGATTCTATCAGATAAATCACCTATCTCCAATCCATTAAGGCTTTTTTCCCCTCAAATTTTACCTTATTCCTTCATTTGGAATATATTTCTCTGTTTCCTCATTTTGCTTGACTCTCGGTTTGCTTCTGTGTGTTATGTGAAACAGCTTTCTGCCTATCTTGTGGAGATGAACCTCATTGTTTAACCTTGACCTAGATCTTGGTTGTCTCTTGAGCTATCTCCCCAGTTGTTTCAGACCCATAGGGTCCAGAAATGCAATCCCTCCTAGAAGCCTGAGCTTTGTGTTCAAGGGGCATCCCCTTTGTGGGTTGCACACACCCACTGGCTCTGTTGGGGTTGTGTGAGTGGCTCAGAAGGGCAGGTCTGTGTCTACCAGTGTCACATGAGCAGCACAGGAGGGCGGGATTGTTCACTGGCTACTCTGGCAGTGCTATGTAAGTGGGCTCGGCAGGGCTGTTCACCCACTGCTAAGTGGTTAGAGTGAGGGTACACTCTAAGTGGTTAGAGCCAGCACTGGTGCAAGCAGAGGGAGAATATGAAAATCTTATCTGCTACATTCCATCCCCAGAGAGTCTCAACAGACTTCTGCCCCTCTGGCAGAGGCTGTAAGTTTAACAAATGAATCTTTGATCTATGGTCTAGGCTCTTTTCAAACTGCTGCTTTTTTGCACTGGGTGCCAGGGTGAGTGAGCCTCTGCACAAGCGTTTTAAGAGTGGAATCATCATTCCCCATAGCACTATATTCCCTCTGGATGAAATTCCCATTGGTTTACAAAGCCAGACACTTTGGGGGCTTCCCTCTCTGGTGCAGAACTTGAGGGATGGGGTGCCTGGTATGAAGTACAAACTCCTTGCTCCTTAGGGAGAAGCTCTGTTTATACATATTTTTTGTTTCATTATTTTTTGAGATCCCTCCTAATTGTGGGTCCCTGTACATGAGGAAGGTATTTCATGAGAGCTGCCTCCATCTCTCCTACCCATTTCAGTGTGGTCCTTTTTATCTTTTGTTGTAGAGCAAGTGTTCAACTAGATCTCAGGTTCTTTTCAGAAGGAATTATTCCTTTTTGAGCTGCATATTTGTTATGTCCATAGAAGGAGGTGAGATCAGGGTCTTCCTATACCATCATCTTGAACCACCGCCTCTCTGATTCTTCCAACATGTTATACATTCTAATTATTTGTCTTATTTATTTATTTCTGTCCATCTCCTTCCACTATAAGCTCTTTGATGATAAGGATTTTGGTCTGTTTTGGGCATCTAGATGGCTCAGTCAACTAAGCGTCTGTCTTCGGCTCAGGTCATGATCTCAGGGTCCTGGGATCAAGTCCCACATTGATCCCACTGCTGGGATGTCTACTTCTCCCTCTCCCTCTGTCCCCCCACCCTGCTCATGTGCTCTCTCTCTCTCTCATATAAATAAATAAATAAATAAATAAATAAATAAATAAATAATTTTTTAAAAAAGAATTTTTGTCTGTGTTGCTTATTGCTGTATCTCCAGATCTTAGAACAGTGCTAACCACATTAAACACTTGTTAAAGGTATGAATAAGCCCATTAGATTGATGTAAGAACCTCCAGGATATGACCAAATGATGAAACATGGTGGCTAACCTGCTATGCATAAAATAACGAAAACCCAAGATACTCTGAAAAGTGAGGAAAAAGAAAACAAAGGTAGCGTATAGAGAAACAAGTTTAGCATGGTTGGGGGTACCTGAGAGGAGTCAGAGAGAAAGTTTTTCCCTTGGGGTGGACACAAAAGATTGGAGAAATTAGAAATATTTAAGGAAACTTCCACATGGACAACCAAACTTTCCCAGCACCATTTATTTTTTTTCTTTAAAGATTTTATTTATTTATTTATTTATTTATTTGAGAGAGAGACAGAGAGAGAGAGAGAGCAGGGAACCCAAAGTGGGGCTTGATCCCAGGACCCTGGGATCATGACCTGAGCTGAAGGCAGATGTTTTACTGACCAAACGGACAGTTTGCTATGGAATATACAACATAAACTCTAATCCTCCTTTTTCTCCACAAAATATTTGTACCAATTCTTTGCTTGGTGATGCTAAGCATCACCTGGGTGGGGGATTCTGACTGGAAAAATGGAAGAGGACTGACTTCTTCATCCCAGCTGGCTGAGAATCAACATGTTCAGATGCAGAAGTCAAAGGCCAAGAGCACAACTGATATCTGAATTGCACATGCAGGCTTTAACCTTGCTGTATATTTCCTTGGCTGCCTTCTGTTGAATAGAATGGTGATTTTAACAAGGACCAGGGTTTTTAATTAATCAGACACAGTTCACTGTGGCTCTGGTCCAATTCATCTTAGGGCAGCTGCTTTCCTACACATCCTTCAATTCATACTTATAATTATTATCAATAACCACCACATACATACACAGTGTGCCAGACACTACAGCCTGAAAAGACGTGATCTTTGAGCTAAACAGCTTAGTTTCTATTTTAATCATGCAGTCTTAGGATCTTACTCCCCTATTTTTTCTAACAGGGAGAGCTTATTTCAAGTAGGTAGCCTTTTGAATTTGCCTCTCCATGAAATTTTGCTCAAGCCTGTTCTTTAGGAGTGCTGCAGGCAAAGAAATTTCTTTGAGGAACAACAAAGGTGGTCAACGCCGCTGGAGAAGGGCCAGAAAATTAAAGTATGAAGATAAGAATCATGTTATTTTGTATTGTCAATATAAAAATCACATCGAGGTAGTACATACAATGGTAGTTAAACCTATTCACGGAGAGAAAAAAGACATTTGTAGGCTAAAAAGCTGTATTCAAAAAAATTACATATTTTTTTTAATCTACATCCTGTCTGGCTAACTGCTATCTGCCTTTATTTTAACCCATTATATTTCATCAAGTATTAATAGTATGTCATAGGCTAAAAGAGCCATAGGTGTCGTTGTCCTTCTGGAATTTTTTGAAAGTTCTGTTTACATGAAACCTCGGCTTGTGAGCAACCCCTTTCTTACCCAGATTTACTGATTACTGAATCCTCCACTTGGAAACCATGAATCTTTCAAGCCCTATCTCCAAAAGTATTTCTCACTCCAAGTTTTCTACAGATAAAAAGACATACATAAACTTCTCAAATCTCCGAGATTTTCAAACTCAATTTTATTTAATTGAATACCACAAGGGATAAAAATCACACAAAAATGCCATTGTGACACATGGGTGGACAAGAACAGAGATGAGCAATGATATCTGTGAGGCAGGACATAATAAAACGTCTGGAAAACAGATCAGCAAAGCACTGTCAAGATACAAGATGAAACATGGGAAGAGCCTTCACTGGGTGCCATGCTGACTCTCTATGCCACACTCTAGCCACGTCCCATCGCAAGTAATGGGATTTTTTTTTAAGTGCTATGTTTTTTGTTTTGTTTTGGTTTTTGTTTTTTGTTTTTAGTCTTATGTTTTAAAAAAAAAATACCTTTATCATTGCAGGGATGGACAAATAGGCCAAAGGAATAGAACAGGTAACNACAAGTAATGGGATTTTTTTTTAAGTGCTGTGTTTTTTGTTTTGGTTTGGTTTTGGTTTTTTGTTTTTAGTCTTATGTTTTAAAAAAAATACCTTTATCATTGCAGGGATGGACAAATAGGCCAAAGGAATAGAACAGGTAACCTAAAACAGACACATACCTACAAGGACACTTCATGTATAATAGAGGTGGCACTTCACAGCCATAAAGAAAGACAGTCGTTGAATAAATGGTGCTGGGAGGGGCACCTGGGTGGCTCAGTCGGTTAAGCGTCTTCAGCTCATGTCACGATCCTGGGGTCCTGGGATCAGGCCCCACTTTGGGTTCCCTGCTCTCTCACTCTCTGTCTGTCCCTCTCTCTCAAATAAATAAATAAAGTCTTTAAAGGAAAAAATAAATAAATGTTACTGGGACAGTTTGGTTGTCCAGGTGGAAAATTTGAAATTGAACACCTACTTTACAGCATACATAATAAATTCCCGATGGATTAAGAATTCATATGTAAAAGGTAAAACACCAAAACTTTCAGAAGAGAATATCTTTATGACCTTACAGGCTAGGAAGCAGAAAGATTTCTTATTCATAGCACAAAAATTACAAACCTATAGGATGAGATTGATTGGTAAATTGGACTGTTAAGGTTATGAGTTTATATTCATCAAACAACACCATAAAAAGTGAAAAGGCAAGCCACAAACTGGAAATAAGTATCTGCAATAAGGTAACCAGCAAAGTATTAGTATCCTAAAGATACAAGGAGCCTTATGAATAGTTGAGAAAGGAAACGAACAGCACAACACTTAAAATGGGCAAAACATATGAACAAGTGCATTGCCTGAATATAGCCAGCAAATATGACATAGTTAAAAAATACGAAAAAAAGATGCTCTTTATTAGTTAATAGGAAACTGCTAATTATAACAATGAGATACCACTTCATAACCACTGGATTGGAAAGCAACCAAAAAATGTAATACTGGGCATTTAATGTAAAACAACAGGAACTTTTATTCACTGCAAATGGTAGAAAACAATTTGGCATTACCTGGTATGGTTGAAGAGGTACATAGACTATGTATAAGTCATCAATTGCACTGCTAGGTAGAGACCCTAAAGAAACTTCTGAAAATAGTAACACAAAATTGTATAGTACTGTATAGCTTATGAAGCCTAAGAATTGGTATATGTAGTCCACAAATGATTTTTAATCTATTTTTAGTAGGTATTATTAGCTACTTTTCAGAGGTCTAATTGTCCTCCTAAGATTACACAGTTGGTGAGGGGCATTGACACTCCCCCAGTAGAAATCCCCCTTTCTCCTGGCAACAGACTCCACTTTCGCCTGGGCATCTACCCTTCCCTCTCTTATGGGGTCTAGATGAGGCTCCATCCAGATATGGTTGATCAAAACACCACAGTGATTGGTTTAGGAATAACATGGGATCTAGGGTTGTACAATCAGAAAGAAACAGGACTTCTGGGAAAGATTCTTGCCTTTCCATTCTGGTCTGCCCCTGGGAGGAGATGACAACAGAGCTGCCATAAGCTGCCCTTTGTAGTCTGAGAATGAAGCAGATGAGCACAAGGTCGATTGAGAGATGGAAAGAAATTAAGACTTGATGACATAATTTACACCTTGAGGGTACTTAAAGTCAGATCTACCCTGGACAAATAGGTTACATAAGCAACAAAGTCCCTTAATGTTTAAGCAATTTTGAGTTGCCCTTTCTACAACTTACAACCCCAAGAATTCTGAATGATACAATGACAAAGCCAGAACTGGAGCCCAGGTGTCCCAATATCCACTGTTCTTTCCATAGCACTACCTAACGAGATGTGGCTGGTGGGCTCCAAAACCAACATAAAAAAATATAAGCAGTGTTTATTTTCTCTATGACAAAAACTGGGTTGGGTTTTCTCCCCCTGCCTACTATAGAGAAAAAGATTTTTGCTCTTATATGTTTATGATTTTTATAGTTAGTTTTTTTATCCAATTCAAGGTCAACAGCTTCATGATTGAAGTAGTTTCTTCATCAAAAATTCCCCTTCACATAGTCAAGGACAACATTCTGTAATTACAGAGAAATTCATCCAAACCACCAATTGTGCTGAAAAGTGATCAAAGTAAGGATATATGTTAAATTATTATCATGAAAGGGATTTAGACTACGTAATTAAACAACACAAGTGAAGTATGGTGACGTCGTAGGTAAAATTAACAATACGGAGTCCTAAACAATACTGCCTCTTCACACAGGAGTGTGGGAGACTGTCAGAGCTGTCACCAGGATGTTCTTGTCTTCTCACAGAGGCTGACTGCACTCACAGAGAGGATTCACCTTGCCAGCTGGAGTCAATGATCTGGAACTGAGGGGCTCTGAAAACCGTGCCCATAATTACAGACCACAATTCTCAAACTTAGTCTGACAAGTGTGAATGTGCTTATGAGGACAATGAAACAGGATATTTGAAAGCAGGACTTCCCAGGAATCCCAGTATAGTGATCATCAACATAGACAATAAAAGCCATCCTCAGTCAGAACAAATAGGTCAGGATATCAAAGAATGAGCATGAGATGTCAACACTGCTGCCAAAATTGCAAAGCATTCAGAGCTGGTCTTCAAAATCTCCCACTGCTTGTTAGTCTCCCTTCTTGAACCTTCGCTTCCCTTCTCTCTCTCCCCTCAGCCCCCAGCAACCTGATTCCTTTGTCCGTCGAAAACCCCACAATGAGGCACTCAGTTCAGACATCCTTTCTGGGAAAGGGCTTAAAGCTACAAAATTTTTATTTCTTTCTTCCTTCCTTTCTTTTTTCTTTTTTTTTAACACCTTAATTTTAATTTTTTCAGTGTTCCAAGATTCATTGTTTATGCACCACACCCAGTGCTCCATGTAATACGTGACCTCGTTAATACCCAAAACCAGGCTCACCCATCCCCCCATCCCCTCCCCCCATAATCTTGTTTGTTTCTCAGAATCCACAGTCTCTCATCTTTCATCTCCCCCTCCAATTTACCCCAATTCACTTTCTTTTTTTTCTTTTTCTTTCTTTCTTTCTTTCTTTCTTTCTTTCTTTCTTTCTTTCTTTCCTTCTTTCTTCCTCTCTCTCTCTCTTTCCTTCTTTCCTTCTTCCCATTTCACTCATCAAAATTTCTATTCCCTCACAGAATCATGACCACTGGAGCTATGAAGTGCTAGGTTAAAAGCCACATCATGCCACTTACAAACTTAAGAAAATGGGCAAGTTAATTAACATTCCTAAGCATCAATTTCTTCATCTGAAAAATAGGAATAATAATAGCCCCCAACTCATAGAGTTGAGAGAATTTAATGAGATAAAACATGTCACACAGTTTACCCAATGGATGGTTCATAGGAAAAACCCAATAAAAATCAGTAATTATTAATGCTACTACTACAAATAATAGTAATAAAGATAAGAATGATCAATAGGTTTAACTAATCCTATGGGAATTTGTCTATTTTTGAAAAGGAGCTTAATTGCCAGTTGACATTTTTGGGAAGTACTCATTTGCATTTTGCATCCACCATTCTGCCTATGGGGCTTTCTGGAGAACAGATCATGTGTCATTTACTGTCGTAAATTTCCATATTCCTTTTCACAGGCTCCATCAGCTCTGATATAAGAAAGTCTTCATACACAGCATGTAACCAACACAAGCGATGCAAAACAGTGCATCAGCCCGGAGATCTGATACTAGCAATATACAAGAAGACCTTTTCCCCTTTTACTTTAGTGATTTACTTTATGAATAAATTGCTTTTCTTTAAAGGTCACTTTGTTGTTTTAGAACACTTTACACCTGACTCTATCCTTTTACTGTAGGGAGTTACACAAAGGACAATTTAAGCAATTTTCTTAAGATTTTATCTACTACATTATCACAGTTCTCCCAGAGGAAAAAAAACAACTCAGGATATTCACTATGTAAGGTGGTTTGCCTGAAAATATAAGTTTTATCAAAAATTAAAACAATAAAAAATCTCTTTTATATCTCTTCCACCTGGGTAAGATAAAATAGCTAATTATGACTAATGTTTATTGACTACTTATGTATGTCCAGCAATATGAACTAAGGGTTTTGTACATGTGATCTCATTGAGTCCTGACAATTATTTTATGAGGTAAATTATGATTATTCTCATTTTTAAAATAAGAAAAGTATGGCATAGGGCTATTAAGTAACTGAGCCAAAGTCACACAACTAACAAAGGATGAGTAGAGGATGAATCTCTAATCCAAACTGGTTACTCGGATTAGCTAGACCTAAATTCTTGACCACAACACCTCCAAAAGGAAATGTTGGGAAGTGTAAATTAGGAGAGCTTTGAAGACCTGAATCAGAACACTCACTTCTACTAAATCTTGTAGAGTCTACCCTCTTAATTTCCATTGGACTAGCCATCCTGAACTTCCTATCCACTAAGATGGGATCTGGGAATTTCCTAATTTTAAGGCATATTCATTATGGAAAAAGAAATGAGAAGCAATAATGATTATCTGCCCTGGACACACACTATTTCTTTCTACTCTCCCTATAATTATTTAAGGTGGGTATTGCTCCCACTTTACAAATAAGAAAACAGGTTCAGAGAGATTAAAACAGAGACCAGAGCCCAATCTCAGCCTAAAGGGGTGTTCTTTTTGACTCACAGAATGGTATTAAAATATTTAAGCCAACATTTAAGAATTAGATTACATGCTAGTTACCCATATTTCTGCATTCTACTGAGAATTTTAAATTCCTGGAAATCCTACCCAAATTCCCTCATGCCAATCAATAGTTAAAGCTGAAGAGTAGTTGCCCATAGTCCATTCTTTCCAGGTATCACTGGCCCCATCAGCCAGCATCAATCATTTCATTGTCCAATGCTCATCAATCATGAGTCCCTATTGGTTCCCACCTCTCATGAGAACAGGCAGATATTATGACCAATTGTTGACCCATCTACAAAAGACCCTGGCCATGGGAAATCTACACTCGGACATTGCCACCATCTTCAAAAGAGGCTAAAATGCCAGAAGAGCTACACGGGAACACCGTAGACACAAGGACACTAAATGTACTCTCTCTGTCTATTAGAAACACTATTTGCCACAGGACACTATTTTAAAAATTGTTGCAGAATACAGCTTTCATTAATTGTTTTGTATAAGTGTCTATTATGTGGGCATCCTTTGTTGTTTTGCCACATGACTTCCCTAGGAGCAATTGTAATGAAAGACTTTGAAAGATTATCCAGTATACATTTTATCCTTCCTTTTAGTAGTAGTTTCCCTAAGCTTTAGCTAGTCATATAACCTAGAAGAAACCACATTTCCCAGTCTCCCTTGCAGTTGTCATGTGACTTACTTCAGGCCAATGGGATGTGGGCACAAATGACGCAAGCAACTTCTGGCTCTTCTAAAAGACTGACCTAGACACTTTTTTCCCCTTGCCACCACCCTGGAAGCAAATCAGCATCAGCCATGTGGACATTCGGAGAGTTGTACTTTGCGGCATCTTCAGCCTATATTTTAGCCAAACCTCTCTCCAACCTATCTTTAATGCATACTTGAGCTCATTACTCCACATTAAAATCTGTCAATGGCAACCCCATTGCCCTTAGGAGAGAATCCAAACTTCCACAACAAGCGTGAAAGGCCCAGGTGATCAGGCTCCAGTGTCCTCTTCTGGTACACTCTCCAAGCAGCTGGGGATTCTGTCACTGAGTTGGGAAAAGGGCCTTTGCCAGCCAGGCCTATCATTCTTGTTTTAAGTCCTCGAGCTCTGAGTTTCCTACAGCTCAGCACACCAGGAGTCTGTACGGTGTAGGGGTTAAGATCAGAAGCATCAGACAGAACTGGGTTCAAACACTGTCTCCTACTACTTCCTGATGTGACCTCTGTTAAAGGATTTAACTTCCCTGTAAAATGGCTATAACACTATTAGTCACCGCACAGTTGTTCTGGTTGTTAACTCAGACAACGTAAAGAAGGCACTCAGCCGAGTGCCTTGTATGTAGCAAACATCAGTGAACAGTTATCTTCATTATTGCAGCTCCCCTTACTAGCTTTTTTAGTTTGTTACAGTGTAGAAGAAGCATGGAACAACCCCCACCCCACGTCCCCAGTCTCTGCCAGAGAATATGTTACAGGCAGGATGCATTGAGGGTTACATCCCAAATTATATTTCCCTAAGGACAGTCTGCCAGTGTTCCAGAATGAAACACAGGCCTTTTCCCACACACCTGTCTGTACAATGCATTCTAGGAGAGCTTAAGAGGTGACCATAACACCCTGATTCATGAGCAGCCGAGTCTCAGCATCCTCGTGCCCAGTCATTGGTTCCAAATCCCTTTCTACCCCTTTGCCCCTATTGACTCTGGCTTTTGGAGGTCTCTCTTGGAACCCTCCAGGAGAAAAGTCCCTTGTGTAAAATACCCAAAGCCCAGCTGAATTGTCGTCTAGTCATGCATTAATTAAAACAACAAGCCAGCAATCAAAAAGTAATTTTTAATTAGCATTTTACTGCAGTTTTTTTCAAAGAATACCAAAGAGGGAACACAGAAGAACTTGTTAGATATTCTCCCTTCCCTTTCATTCATTTTCAATTATTCCCAAACCCTGCAGCTGTCCCAAAGTCTCTCAGCCTTCTCTCTAAAACTAGGCACATGCACACACACATGAGCGCACGCACCCGCGTGCACACACGCACGCACACAGCCCAGCAGAAGTATGCCGGAGCCAGCTTGCACCAGCTTGAAAGAGCCGATTGTTAAATTTTCAGGAATTTTGCCAGCTGGTTGTTAAACACATCCATTATTAAAAGTTAAATTACATAAACTTACAACAAAATAGATTATAAACAAAGGTGATAAATACGCAATACTGAGAGGAAAAAAGGACATTCCACAGTGTGAGTGAATCTGAAAATAATTATGCTGAAGCCAGACAACAGAGGAGCACACACTCCATGATTCCTTTTATAGAAAACTAATCTGTAGTGAAAAATGCAGATCAGAGTTTGTCTGAGGGTGGAGGTAAAGAGCAGTGGAGACAGAAAGATTGCAAAGGGGAATAAGGAAATTTGGGGAAGTGATGGATATGTTTATCATCTTGACAGTGATGCTGGTTTCATCGGTGTATAAAACTGTCCAAACTTATCAAATTGTCCACTTCAAGCACATGCAATTCATTGTATGTCAGTTATACCTCAATAAGCTGCTAAATAAATGTTCAAAATCCATCACTTTCTAATTATTTTATTACATTTCACCTCTATCTATACTCTTGAGGTTTCTTGACATCTTCGTATCTGTATTGTGGAAATACTATAACAGTGCTTCTTGGCATCTCTTCCTAAATCTGTGTTCAGCAACATCATGTTAGTAGCTTGAAAATTAGCCATGGTAAGAGTGTTTACACCATGGAAATCAGCAAGCATTACAAATCAGAGCTTGATTTTTGTATGTCAGTTATACCTCGATTTTTTTTTGTTTTGTTGGATATCTAGACTTAAGAAAGTCATGGAAAAACGCTAATAATACAGATTAAACTCTAAAGTGCATTGTGCCTATAGCCATTAGATTACAAATAGATATAAAATTAAGAAAATATTCTTTCGGAATTCAAAAACTATTATCTGATTCAGCAGTCTCTCACTCACATCACTGATGAATGAGTAAAGTTAAACATATCCTTTTTGTTTCCCCTTCTTAGGTCTAACTTGTTAACATCAATGAAAATATTAACCAAAGTCTATGGCAGAAGTATATTCATTTGTCAATTGCAGTGGATACCAGAGTTCAGCGAAAATCAATAGAAGCATTCTGTGAGAATCAATTGTTTATACAGAATTTATAATGGAGGGTATACATATTTTATTATTATTTGTAAACTGTGTGCTACACAATAAAATCTATGATAAACTTATGTTTGTAGGTGATGCACACACGGTGTTTTGATTTTTTTTCAGAAAGCCTATATTAAACACTTACCGGCACTATGTCATTTCACTGTCATTATGATGTTTGCAAGATAACGATTCCATTTTCTGGTTTCCCCTGCTCTGTTCTCACCTTAGGTTTTTTTTTTTGTTTTTTGTTTTTTTTTTTTTTAAGATTTTATTTATTTATTTGACAGAGAGAGAGAGATTACAAGTNTTTTTTTTTTTTGTTTTTTGTTTTTTTTTTTTTAAGATTTTATTTATTTATTTGACAGAGAGAGATTACAAGTAGGCAGAGAGGCAGGCAGAGAGAGAGAGGAAGAAGCAGGCTCCCTGCCGAGCAGAGAGCCCAATGCGGGCCTCGATCCCAGGAGCCTGAGATCATGACCTGAACCGAAGGCAGAGGCTTTAACCCACTGAGCCACCCAGGCGCCCTCTCACCTTAGTTTTTTATGAGGAAGCTTTATGATAGTTTTATTTATTAAGAAAGAAAGAAAGAAAGAAAAAGAAAGAAAGAAAGAAAGAAAGAAAGAAAGAAAGAAAGAAAGAAAGAAAGAAAGAAAGAAAGAAAGAAAGAAAGAAATGGTTCTGTTTGTTTTTCTTTTTTCTTTTATTTGTCCATTTTTCCCGATTTCAGAAAATAAAAAAGGAAGACTCTGGACTGACCGAATAAGCAAGAACCCTTCCTATTTAGCAAAGGAGGAAGATTGCCACCACTTCAATATAATCTGCTTTCTTTTCCTTTATTTCTGCCACATGCGTATTTTTGGCCTCGTGCTTTAGAGCTGACAAGGTGCTTACATGCAACTGGGCTTGCTTTAACACAGCTGGCTACACTCACTTCCACATTTCCCCCTAAGCTGCCTCCCTGGGGTCCTGTTATAAAAGTCTGCATGCATTTGCTGAAGACATGGCAAAGAGAAGTACAGGTGTTCATTACATAACATCGACTGAGCTTGGAGGTGACAAAGACTTGACCGTAAAATCATATCAACACTCCAATGACAGAGATAGAAACATTTCAAAGCCTTTCCTGCCAGGCCTGGAAAGACAAAACAATGAAAGTTCTCATTTGTTGGGGTGGTAAAAGTGCGGGTGCCCTTTTGTCCTATGTTTTGAATTTGAATTCTGTCAATGTGACAATGCTGTGACAATGCTGTTTGCATAACTATATCAATAATGAGGGGATTTATTTATGTATAGCATATAAAGATTTTGCTTTGTTCCTCTGTGCCCCGAGGCACAAAGTGGAGGACAGACGTCCTCACACTCACCCCGATTCTGTGACTCTGTTTCTCCTGCTCCCGTTCTCTCCTGTTCTTTCCATACTTGTTTCCTCACCTCCCTCCACTACCACAGTTTTGTTGACTCTCCTGTCAGCCCGCCTGGGCAGCTGTTTCCTGACCCCTCATGCTCTTCACAAGCTCACCCTCCTCCTGCGCCTGACAGAGCCAAATAGCCTGATGCTTCCCCAGTGTTGTGACTATATCCCCCGCTGTAACCTCCTAAACACGCTCCATTACCCTGCAGAGGCCGCAGGGTCATCAGGAAACAAAGCTAATGAATCCAATATGTAGGCTGCTAGAATTACAGAGGTATAAACAGTAGGCAGGCTTCCCTGTAGAGGATCTACTTAGAGACTCACCCCTTCAGGAAATCTTGCTCAGATTTCCCCCATCTCCCAATATGGGATTGGAAGCCCTTTTTATGTCCTCTCATGGAAGGCCACGTGTATACTTTCCATATGTGCGGTGTTTGCCCATTTCCTTGTTTGTCTCCGCTCTTCATTGGGATCACTTTGGTATCCCCATTTCTGGCACTTTTCTTACATGGAGGACATACGTGCTCAGTAAATGTTTGCCGAATGAATGAATGAATGAATGAATGAATGAAAACCCTGTGCATCTGGATTGTTGAGGATGTACCAGTTGGCTGAAAGGATTAGAAATGCTGTCTCCTAGGGTTGCTGTGTACGGTTAGACAGGTTGTGCACTTCAGAACTTTAGGAAGGCATGATTTATGTCATGTGAATAGGTCAGTGAATGGCACCTCCAGGAACCACATGGGGAAAGTCCACTGCACCTCAAAATTATTGTTTCTTGAGGCAGAGACTGCCTTATTCACTTTAATTCTGCATACAACACCTAGCGCAGTGCTCCATGTCCAATAGATTCGACTGGCCTTTAGGAGAAGGGATGCATATATTCAAAAGAATTTTTTAAAATATTTTATTTATTCATTTATCTGTTGAGAAATAGAATGCATGTGAGCAGAGGGAGGGGCAGAGGGAGAGGAAGAAAGAATCTGAGGCAAACTCCATCCATGCTGATCACAGAACCCGACGCGGGACTCAATTCCACAACGCTGAGATCATGACCGGAGCCAAAATCAAGAGTCAGATGCTCAACCAAATGAGCCACACAGGAGCTCCTCGAAGGAATTTTTCATAAAGCTGTGGTAGTCAAAGAAGCACCCTTCTTTGTGTCAGAGCTATTTTCATCTTTAGAACTGTGGTGAACAGTCCAAAATAATGTCTTTTCCTCCCTACAGGAATTCATTAATTGAACAGAATTTCCTGAAATATCTGCTATGTACACAAATGCTGCCCTGGACACTGAGGATACAGCAGTGAGCAAAACAAAGACGCCACCCTCATGGAGCTTACACCTGAATGAAGAGCAGGCAATAAACATATTAGCAAAATAAGTGTATAATATGATGTCAGCTAGTGGGAACTGATATGAAGAAATGAGAAGATATGATTAATGACAAGTTAGGGGATACAAGAAAACTGGGAACAATTGTACATAAGATGCCAAGGGCAGAAGTCTGTGAGGGAATGATATTTAAGCATCCCTAATACATAAAGTGAGGAAGTAAGGCAGGCATATATCCAGGTAGAGAAATGCTTACCAGGCTGAGGGCAGAGCAAGTGGAAAGTCTTCAGTGTGGGAATGAGTAAGCCTGGTGTGCTTGAGGAAGAGCAAAGAGGCCAGCAGGAGCGAGAAGAGTGGTGGAAGAAAAATTCCAGAAAATTCTTTCATTCTGCTCTCCTCTTACTAGGTTCCATGGAGACCATGAAAGCCTTTCAGTTAAAAATTAGTTGTTTTCTTTTAAAAGTCATTCCTTACCTCAGGCTATCAGTTTATATCGACCATTCAAAGATTCTTTTTTTTTTTAAACATCTTTACATTCCAGACCTATGTTTTTTTTTATATAAAACCCTAGATATTTAAAAGGAAGGAAGGAAGGAAGGAAGGAAGGAAGGAAGGAAGGAGAGGGGAGGGGAAGGGAGGGGAGGGAGGGGGAGGGAGGAGAAAGGGAGGGAGGAAGACAGAAAGACAGACTTTCACGTCTCCAAGCAGTACAAACTTTTTTTTTTCCCTTAAGGAATGTGAGTGTGGAGGCAACTGCTTATCCCTATGCCCACTCCTATCCTGAATAAGTCATATTTTTGTTAATTATCATTTCAAAAATGGCCTTTCCCTGACCTTGCCCTGGTTTGCGAGCATCTCCTGTGTGCTGGTTACTGGCAGTATGACCAAAAAGCAAGATGGCACAGGCAAGAAAAGAACAAGAGTTTCAGTATGAAAAATAAAGAAGGCTGAATTTCTAGGTCTTTGCTTATCAAAGCATATAACATAAAAAGACAATTTACCATTGCTCTTTACAAGGAGAACTTCATTAAATATTACCCTTTTCATCTTAACAGGGGGTTCCTTTTGTTCGTTGTTAACCAAGTCAAATCTGACCAAAGCATTTCTTCTCTTATTCTAGAAGGTAGGCAGATTATGATATTGAAGTTTCTACTGTACTCGAGAAAAGAAGCTCTACACAATTTTTCTACCATAAAATACTGAGCACTCTGGTTACATGAAATACTTAATAATCAGATGGGTTATGCTGAGAATATTCTTTTCTTAGTGTGGACCAAGTCATAACATTGGAAAAACCCAAGTCAATTTCATTTGATCCCTGTGACAGTATTTCTTTCTCTCTCTTACACCACATTCCCAGGAAATTATTGCTTATTCGGTAGGTTGAAATAGGAACCACGTTCAGATTAGAGCTTCCGAAGTATCAAGGATAAAGCATACTCACTGACCTTGTAAATAGTGGTTAAAACACTAATTAGTCTTTCATAAAACCTTGACAGGAGGTGATAAAGAACACACCTCCCCCTTTCCTAGCCTAGTAACTGTGAAATATTTGTAGCTCAGGATTTGGGATGCAAAAGAGAAGGTGCTTGTATTTTGAAAAAGCTCCCCTGATAGCATGATGAGTCTCTTACAACATTTTCTCCTCCTTTTTATTGTTCCTCTGTTTTATAGCTATATTTATGTTTATCAATTTATTATTTATTTATAGAAGTATGACTTCCTTTTTTTTTTTTTTTTTTTAAANTTTATCCCCTACTTTACCATCTCAAAATCTGAAGAAGTATTATTTCTTTCTTCTCTTATTCTCCTTCTGTTTTATTACTTTCTTCAATATCTCTGCTTTTTCCTTTTATTCCTTCTCTCACAACTGATCCTAATACAGAATTCAAGTTTATTTTTTTTTTTGAGATTTTATTTACTTATTTGACAGAGAGCAGGAGAGCACAAGCAGGTGGAGCGGCAGGCAGAAGGAGAGAGAGAAGCAGACACCCCGCTGAGCAGGGAGCCTGGGATCATGAGCCGAAGGCAGTTGCTTAACTAACTGAGCCACCCAGGCTCCCCTCAACTTTATTTTAAAATAACTACTATCTCTGAAATTAAGTTCATGTTCCCCATTCTTCACTGTAAGATCACAGTTTGGAGGAGAAGAAATGAACTAACATTTATGAAAGACTTTGGTGCCAGACATTATGCAAAGTGCTTTAAAGGCATAAATTGATGTAATCATTTTAACAGCCTATGGTAGATTAGATTACTGTTCAGAAATATTCACTCCCTCCCCCTCACTCACATGGGAAGTACATATTTCCTGCTCCAGTGATGGTGGGTTTGCCTATATGACTTACTTTGGCTTCTCTTGGGCAGATGTACTTCCTCTTTTTTTTTTTTAGATTTTATTTATTTATTTGACAGAGAGAGAGAGAGAGAGAGAGAGAGATCACAATTAGGCAGAGAGGCAGGCAGAGAGAGAGGAGGAAGCAGGCTCCCTGCTGAGCAGAGAGCCGGATGCGGGATTTGATCCCAGGACCCTGAGATCATGACCTGAGCTGAAGGCAGAGGCTTTAACCCACTGAGCCACCTGGACGCCCCAGGTGTACTTCCTCTACCCTTGGCTTTGGTCTCAGTCATGTGACAAGCATTGCCCAGTAGGGTATTAGTAGATGTGGTACAAGCAGAGACTTGACATACAAGGAAAAATATTCTCAGGCAGACCTCTGGTCCCAGGAGGATGAGGCTCTTGGAGAACAAAACCATTCCAACTTATGTTAGCAGTCTCCGAGCTGACCCCAGTGCTCCATAGATACGGGACCTCAATAAAGGTTTATTGTATTGTGCCATCGGATTTTGGAACTTTTGTTACACAGTGATAGCTAACCAATACACCATCCTATAAGGTAAATAGTAGTATCCCTTTTTTTTTAAGATTTTTTTTAATTTATTTGTCAGAGAGAGAGCAAGCAGGGGGAGCAGCAGACAGAGCAGGCAGAGGAAGGAGAAGGCTCCCTGCTGAGCGAGGAGCCCAATGCAGGACTTGATCCCAGACCCTGAGATCATGACCTGAGCCGAAGGCAGCCACTTAACCAACTGAGCCACCCAGGTGTCCTCATAGTATCACTTTTTTTTTTTTTTGACAGAGAGAGATTACAAATAGGCGGAGAGGAAGGCAGAGAGAGAGAAGGAAGCAGGCTCCCTCCTGAGCAGAGAGCCCGATGTCGGCCTCAATCCCAGGACCCTGAGATCATGACCTGAGGCGAAGGCAGAGGCTTTAAGCCACTGAGCCACCCAGGCGCCCGATAGTATCACTTTTTAACCAAAATGGAAACAGAGTGAGAAATAAGCCCGTAGTCACACAGCTAGAATGCTGCTGAGCCAGGATTCACACCAAAGTCTGTCTGATCTCAAATCCAGTGTTCCTTTACCTATAGCATATGCTTCTCATTTAAACTTCATATTCCTCTTTCCATAAATCAAAATAAATTTGATTTTTTGCCTTGCCAGGGTCTCTTGGATGATTTTTACTGAGCTCAATAGCCCTGCCTCCAGAAAGTGTCTTCATTCTCCTGCCCAGAAATTTGACTTCCCAGAATCATAGTTCTCCTTTATTCTGTGAGTTCCCAGGGCAGCCGTCTGATAACAGGAATAAAAACCTAATAACTGGTGATTCCAAAAATGTAATTTTTATATGCATGTAATTTGTTTTTAAGCTCAGAATGGATCAGATATGAAGAGCAAGTACATAAGTGATGGATAATCATTTCCTCCCCTCTTCTAGCCTGGAGGCGGAGTGGATGATAAAGTAGTTGTATTCAGAGTGGCGGCTCTGATAACACAGTCCTCCTCACTCTCTCGGCAGGAATTGGTGGTGTTACTGCTGAGTCACATGCCATTATTTTTCAGAACTGATAATACCGGGAGAAACACCTGAAAAATGAGGAAATAGGACAAATACAGAGCCCATTATTTTTAAGAGGCTGGAAGACTCCCCTGGCTCTTTGAAATTGATCAGATATCGTCAATATCTGAAAAGGTACTTGAAAAAAATAGTCAATTTGCAATGATGCTGTAGTCAACTCAACTGCCACCCAGAAGGGTATTCACTTAACTAACTTAACCCTCTACGATCAATCTTTAACTCTCACCAAGGGTAGTTGCAAAAGTCGACAGAAAATACTGGGGTCATTTGTAAATCTATTTTGGGGATATAGTGTAGTGTTTCTCAACCTGGGCACATTGACACTGTGGCCCGATTAATCCTTCGTGATCGGGGCTGCCCTGTGCATTATAGATGTTCAGCTGTATGCCTGGCCTCTACCTCTTAAATGTCAATGTCTCCACATGTTGCCAAAGGCCCCCTGGGAGTCTAAAAATTGCCCCCGATAGAGAACCCTCAGGCACTCCTTCTAATTACATCAATGTGGTGTAACAAACGATAATGGGATCTTCTTTCTTTCAGCCTGACTAGCGTCTGGGTTGGTACTCCGCAGGCCTTGCCCACACTGATGTCACACAGATAGTCAGCCCTCCTCAAAGCCCCAGAGTCTCAGCCTGTTCCCTCTGAGAAGCAGCAGGGACTGCCCCACAGGCATTCTCTAAGAAGGCTTCACCCCCTGCTAACACAGGGTGCTTGCCATTCTTCCCTCCTCTGCTCCAGCCTCCCTACCCCCAACCCCCACCCTGGGCATCTGCCCCCCCTGGGAAGCCATCTGAGGACACCTCCCCTCCCCGGGTTAGTGCTGCCAGCGCCTGTCAGGGTATCTATGCTGCCTCTGGGAGCATTCAGAGACACCAGCCCTGCAGAAGCAGACAGATCCCACCTTCCCTGGAGTGCTCGCGGCACCACGATCATTCTGGGCTCCCCGGAAGACAGACTCTATGGGCCATGCTGCATCATCTGGGCATCAAAAGAATACTATTTGTGCCTTGACTTCCTCCTCCAGTCTCACAGAATCTGTCAGGAAAAGAGTCCTTTGGGCTCAGTGGTTCTCAAGCCATTAGGCCTGTGCTTTTCAAAGTTAGTGTGTATTAACAATCACCTGAGAGGGGCACCTGGATGGCTCAGTCCTTAAGCAGCTGCCTTTTGGCTCAGGTCATGATCTCAAGGTCCTGGGGTCAAGCCCCACATCGGGCTCCCTGCTTGGCAGGGAGTCTGTTTCTTCCTCTCCCACTCCCCCTACTGGTGTTCCCTCTCACTGTGTCTCTCTCTCTGCCAAATAAATAAATAAAATCTTTTTGAAAGAAAGAAAGAAAGAGAAAGGGGGAGAGAGAGAGAGAGAAAGAAAGAGAGAGAGAAAGGAAGGAAGGAAGGAAGGAAGGAAGGAAGGAAGGAAGAATCATCTGAGAGGGGCATCTGGTTGGCTTAATTGGTTAAGCCACAGGCTTTTGATTTTGGCTCAGGTCATGATCTCGGCGTCCTTGGATCATGCCCCACGACACCTCCCTGCTCCTCCTCCCACTTGCTCCCTCTCAAATAAATAAGTAAAATCTTAAAAAAAAAAAAAATAGCCTGAGAGATTTCATTAAAAGGAAGACCTTGATTCCAGTACATCTGAGGTGGGGCCCGAGTCACCGTATTGCTTACAAGCTCCCAGGTGGGAATGATCCTGTACTGCACTTGAGGTTTTAGTAGGTGTAAGAATCATCTGGGGTGCAGATCCCCCCCTATGCCCCTACCACTGGAGATTCTGATTCAGAGGGTCTAAGTAGAACGCAGGCATCCATGTTGTCAACAACCTTCCCAAGGCAGTTCAGAGTCCACACTTTGAGAAACACCTCATTGCCGTAGCCCTTATCTTGGAAGACTGAGAAATACCATCCCAAGGGCTGGGTCACTCCATGAAGCTGTGGAACTAGTTCCACATGAAGGTCCTCTTCCTGGTTATAAACTCTCTCCCTACAGGCAAATCACCTTATGCAAATAGCTGTCCCGTGGCACCCATAGTTCATCAGATAAACTCAGTAAGTCCAGGCCACCAGCAGCTACCTAGATTACATGCCTGCTGGGTCCCCAGCAGACTGGAAAGAAGGAAATTTTGGATCTCCCTCCACTTTAGGATACAAGGAGAGCCTTTTAAATAAGAGGCACAATTACCAACCCATACAGAAAGTTTGCATATGATCCAGCCATCTAGAAATGCAGAGTTGGAAAATCCTGGGCCTTGTGAAAAATTGTGGAAAATCCCGGGATTTTCCTCGTGGAAAATCCTGGGCCTCCCACATCTCTGGGGCCTTTTAAATGGGCAGTTCCATCCGACACCGAAGGTTAGAGATGTGTATTGCCTGGAACCTCTTCCAGTGTCTTAGACTTTAAGGTCAAATATGTCTTTTGAGTATTTATGGCAAGGAAGAAAGTTTGCAAGAACCTCCCTAGGTTAAAGTCCACAGAGGCCTCCTTCTCTGGTGTTCATCAACATAATTCCCTTTTGGTACCCTTTACCCCCAAAGAATCAAACTTTCCCCTCAAAACAGGCAGGTGACATCAAGTGAAAAACAGAATAATTTCAATAAAGGAGAGACAAAGAGAGAGGTCCTAGGGTTTAAGAGAAAGAGAGTAGTACAGTTTTATAACACTTATATTTTTGTTAAGATTTATTTATTTATTTAAGAGAGAGAAACAGAGAGAGAGGGTGCAGGGAGAGAGAGAGACAAGCAGACTCCCCACTGAGTGGGTAGCCTGATACACAGCTCAATCCCAGGACCCAGAGATTATGACCTGAGCCAAATTCAAGAGCTGGATGCTTAATCGATTCAGCCACCCATGTGCCCCTATGATGCACTTATTAACAAGGGCCCCCAGAATTGACAGTAGAAGTCAGCAGGACTGGGAGTGAACATTAGGAACACATAGTGAGATCCTACTGCGTACCAGGCATCCTGCAGGCATTACCTCTTATCACCCTTACGAGGAAAATGAGGTGCCATCACTCCCATTTTATGTACGAAGACATGAAGTTCAAAGAGTTTGAGGGTAAAA
This sequence comes from Ailurus styani, assembly GCA_002007465.1. Taxonomy (NCBI): domain Eukaryota; kingdom Metazoa; phylum Chordata; class Mammalia; order Carnivora; family Ailuridae; genus Ailurus; species Ailurus styani. Next base: position 261,596 of record LNAC01000360.1, read on the forward strand.
GAAAAGGAACCTACATTCCTGGCCCACAGGAGCTGTCCTATCAGCCCTGTGCTGCGTGCACAGAAATTCTATCTCATTTAAGCCGCTGTCACTTGGGGGTCTTTCTATGACAGTAGCTGAAGTGTATAAACTAACTCATATAACCAGATTCTGTACCCCAAGTTACTAGGATATATATAGATAGCATTTAAATACCATAATTAAGAAGATTTCATATCACTTTTCTGAGTGTTTTGCCTTTGTAGCCTTTTTGCACATGAATTAAAAAGGCGAATTATTCACTGCTGTGACCTTTGATCCTTCTCTAAGCTCACCCCCACTCCACCGTTATCGGCTAACACCAATAATGGCATGGATCAAGTTCTTCAATAAGTACAGTATACAGAGCAATGTCCTGACAGATTTGGCAGGATCAGGCTAAATCTACCCAGGAAAAAAATGTCATTTTCTATTTTCATAATAGACTTTTGAAGAAACCTATCATATTGCTATCCTTCTTTATGAAAACTATATTGCAAAGGATGAACTGCTAAGCCAAAGCAGATCAATAAATATGCCAGTGTGGTTCATCTCAATTCCAGTTTTCTCCGGTTCTAACTTCAAAATAGATATCCATCTCATTGCACACTATTTTTATAAGAAGAAATGATCAACATTTTATATTTTAGGCTATGATCCAGCCCCCTAACCTTGTAAGAAATCTGGATACAGTGACCATATAGCCCAGATCTTCCAGAGTCAACCCGATTTCAAATGTTTTTCAGTTGTCATCCTTGGGTCCTGGTCTGTGGTTCACCTCTCTGCCTGAAAATGCATTCTTATTTTTCCCATTTAAAACAATGAAATACAGATGCCCCCAATCTGAAAATGTGTTATCTCACACTTTTTCTGGAATGAATTTGATTCAGATGACCCAAAACCTTCCTGAATCTCCCCGCATTTCCAATTCTGTCTTTCCCTCTACTTCCCAAGGGCTGTCACCAACTTCTACCACGTCACAGTTCTATTATTTATGTAATTGTTATTATGATAGTTACTCACTTTTGCTTTTGTCCACGTGTACATTGGTATGTCTCTATCTCCTTGCGTAGACAATGAAAACAGGGGCCCAACGCATTTGCTTTTGTATCCATATGTCTAACGCATAGGCTGGCGTATATTTGTTCAATAATCATGTATTTTAAGTTAACAAAAATAAATATGGTTTGGCTCATAGGCAAGTGTGGAAGTGGGGTTTCTGGACAATACAGAGAAAGTTAGTCTGTTTAAGATGGATCACCCAGGCAACATGAGTGGTTTGGGGGGAGGGGCTGGAGGAGGAAAGGAAATTATCGTGTTAATGGGGAAGATGAAAAAGAGCCAACGACAAATGTTACCTTCATCCAATTTTGTCTAGAGCTCATCGTGTCCACGGCAATCACAGAGAGCTAAATTTAACAGCTGGAAGTAAGGTCAAGGGCCAAGGGCAGACTTATTGGAATTAGAAATTCAATTCTGAAGATGAAGAATGAAGAGTAAATGCTCTACTGCTACACTCTAAGAACATCCTCAAGAAAAATAAGCCCCATTAATTTAAAGAATGAGAAATATGGTTCAAAAGAAAGATTATCTCCCTACTCTATAAAAAGCTAATTGCTAGACACTCTTATTGACCAATAAAGTGAGGTGAGATCATGGTATGATGTTCTTTTCAGAGCAGGTATTTTCTTGGGGCTTCTACAAGGAAACTGGGGACTTTAACGGGGATGCTTAAAAAATTACAACAGGCAAAATTTCAAGGGTATTCAAAAGACTCATTTTTAAATTTTTATCCTCTTGCATAGGGGAAGCAGGGGAAGGGGAAATTCTCTTCAAGTGATGTAAGACAGCTTGGATCTGAGCCCTCAGACCTCGCTTCTTCTAGCGCCTGCATCCATCAATCTGAATTCATGTACCGAGCAGACAAAACTAACCGAAAAAGTTACATTATTCCAGAGTTTAAAAGAGGTCTGCAGTTTGCATATTTCTTGACTTATTCGAGAAATCCGGATGCTTCCCCCAAGTTCCGATTTTTGATCTGTGATTTTTATTTTTGCCTCGGTTGACAAAAGATGGTACATCCTTTCTTGGCATTCCGCACCCCCAACTTAGTCACCAGAAGCAGATGGCTATGAACATGTGATCAAACTTATATTTTTAATGATTTCTTTTTTTACAGAGTCAATATATCAATACATGAAAGCAGGCAGTCTGGTAGCCTAAAATAATAAGCACTACAAAAACTTCCGACGTTTGAAGTGGAAACTTTGCTCTTGTGCCTTCCCTCCACCTCTAAACGCTCAGCTGCTTCAGCCTGTAAAAGTTCGCCTTCCTTTGTTCACGCTGTTCATTAAACTGAGGGCATCACTGTCACCATGTCTGCTGTCATGTAAAAAACCAACACATTGCCCTGGCAGTTTGATGTGCACAGATTAGAGATGGGGGCTTTGTCACTCAATGGGTAGCCTCCACTATGTTCCCTTTCCCTTTAAAGTAACCATCATCAGCTACTCACGGTTATCCAGGTTTTTCTTGACACTGTTACCCACTCAGCTTAATTAAGTCCTTTGTTGATATAAATAAGGTTTGGGTTTCACTGAGCTCAGCGAAAGGAAAAGTACGTTTGTGAAAGTTCTTTAGTTGCAAACAAGAGAAATACAATTAGAGGAGCTCAAGCTCACCAAGGAGGGGCCTTTATTGTATGCTGGTACCACCTCAGAATCCTGGAGGATGTCAGAGTAGCAAGATACATGCCCTCAGGAGAGAAGAATCTGGAAATTACAAAGCCAGGAGTACAGATTGAGCAAAGGTGTCTTCCACTTTCTCTCTCCACAAACCAGCTTTGTCTGCAGGTTCAGCCAAGAGACAGACTCTCCCTTCAGGTTCAGTCCCATGTGCCGGGGGGTACTGGCTCGTTGGGATCAGATATCCAGCCTGGTCTAGGTGGCCATCGCCAGAGTTGGACTCACACAGAAGAACCATGGGAGCTGGAGGACCAGGTTTTAAGATGGGAGTCATTCATGGGGGAAACGGTGAGTTACCGTCTCATTGGCTACTCAGACATCCCCAAAAGAGTCCACCAAAGACTATCATCTTGTTTAAAAATAAAAACAAAAAACACACCAAGTCACCTCAACACCTAGTGATCCCATAGAAGATGTACAGTAGGAAGTTTGGCAACTGGAGTGAAAAATGAGAAATGCTGTAGGCCAGTGTTTCCCATCATACTGAAAGGGACCTTTTCCAGCTTGTCCTAGGAAAATAATGAGGATTTTGGACAGCTGTCTCGTTCCTCTTGAACCTTATTTTCATAATGTAAATAGATTTACTATTTAGTTTGAAAGATTCTGATTTTCCATGGTGTCAAACAAAACACATTTTAATAGAAGTATCAAAGTCCGTGTAAAGCCTAACAAGTATGATTTATGAAAATATGTTGTTGGATTTTTAATTCCTTCAAATTTCAAAGAACTGAAGCATGATCAGTGTGTCTCAGTTTGTAAACGTAATAAAGGTAACGTTTTTGAGATTTTCCCCTGTAGTTCAGTTCTTTGCTATGCCCTTTTCTTTCCAAGCAGTTGGGTAGGTTTAAGCTCATTGCCTCAAGGAAGGGATGAGCTCTGACGGAAAACTGGAACAATGAAGCTTTCTTGGTTTGGGTTTCCAAAATCCCAGGCCCTGTTTTGTGGGATGAGAGGATAGATGGAGACCATCTTCAGCATAGACAGAGAAATTCCACAGTTGGGAAAAGGCAAGAGGTAAGGGGAGATTGTTGAGTTGACTCTCAGACTTGGAAAATTCTTCTTGGTAAGTCCAAGGGAGAAATCTAGGGGACAAATTAAATATTTGGAAAATAGCAAGTCCTTGAGATTGTGGACTTGTACCCTTTTTCCTGGTCAGAGTCCCTGTAGGCAACAAGACTTAAGATAGATTTGTAGGACCAGGAGATGGATCGGGGACCAGGGACCACCTGCTCTCTGATACCCATGTGAATGAAACTGCCTAGGGACATGGCATGGGCTACACAATAATCTGTGGCGACCCTGTCTCAGACAGAGACCTGAGGAGAGTTATATGGCACTGAGGCAGGAAGAACTTTGATCCTACCTGACCTTAGAGAACCCACCCTAGCACAGAAGCAGCTGCATGATTCTCATGCTCCAAAATATACTGTCGAAGGGGTAAAGCAGCCATAGAAAGAAGGGACATCTCAGTGGTCATTTGCATGGCTTGACTTCTGAGACAGAACGATGAACATTTCAGTGGATGTCTGTGTGGATAGAGGGCTCAAAGACCAGATGCTCTCCAGATGTGTTTTGATAATACCTAAGCCCCAGGATTTAGATGCAATCTTGGGAAAGATGGAGAGAGATAATTCTGAATTAAATGAGGTTAAGTTTCAGCCGTTCAGCTGAATGGGATCTCAAAATAGAATTAAGTTGCATTATAGGAAACAAAGTTCTGTATCATACATACTGGAATTTCTGAACTGGGATATACATCCACTAAATAAATATATAGGAAAACAAGAAAACATAAGAAGCAATTTCGGCAGAACTTTTAGAAGGTCCATTAATGTCACTAAGGATCATAGTAGCTTTTCTTATTTTCCAACAGGTATTCACTTTCTCTTCCTCACCTCTGTGGAATTCCTCTGGCCTACTGATAGTGGATATGAATAATGGAATGTTAGTAGAAACGATGCAAGTAGAGGCACACACACTTAAAAATATCCTTTCACTGTTCAGCTTTGATCCTTGTGCTTTAGACCTTTATCATGAAGACTATGTCTCAGAGAACACTTCTCCCAGAATGAGGAGATGCATGGCGCAAACCAGAATCCAACCCATGTCCCAAAGAGTATCCCAGCTGACTCCCATCCCATGAATGAGAAATAAATATCTGTTGATCTTTGGATTGTTTGTTATGCAGCTCATTACAGTAATAGCTGGCTAAGACACATGAAAAATGGTAGCCCTAGGAGATCAGCAGCTGCTCTGATGATGGCACCAAATCCTAAGTGTGTATGTGCTCAGAAGTAGGTGTCTACTGTCTCTCACATTCTGATTTTATGATAACCAGAGTAAACCAGTGGTTTACTTTACCCAGAGTTTCTCCCTCTTCTTCTGGGAAATGTATCCTTTCTCTTGGACCTTTGTTCTTTCTCTCCTGTGCAAATTGTGAAGCTCTACTGAAGACTGACAACCTAGAGGACCCAGCCCTCCTGGCCCCACTGATTGGTCCAGTGATGATTAAGTGACCTAAGCAGGAACAATCAGAGACTTTCCCCAGCGTTCTTTAGTGTCAGAGCTGGAGATGGGCTTGGCCCTCCTTGCACTGACAGTAAGAGAGAATGAAGCAAACACTCTAAGGGAAACAAAAGTACAAGATGAAGATAGTAATTTCTTTTGAAAAAAGATTTATTTATTTAAGAGAGAGAGAGAATGAGCACACGTGAGCAAGTGGGGATAGGGGCAGAGGGGCAGGGGGGAGGGAGACAGGGAGGGAAAGAGGAAGGGAGAGGGAAAAGCAGAGTGTGCACAAAGCACAGAGCCCAATGTGGGGCTCGATCCCAGGACACTGGGATCATGACCTGAGCTGAAATCAAGAGTCGGATGCTCAAGTGAGCCACACAGGCACAGCAAAGTTAGTAATTTCTGAATGGATTCAAATCTTGCTTCTCATCCTACCTCATTACACACCCAATCATCCCAACAATATTAGCCAATAAATCCCCCCTTTTGCCCAAACAAGTTCAAGTTGGGTTTTTGTCCCTTGAGGCCAAGAATCCTGACAAACATTTTTCTGCTTTTGCTTCCACAGCTGTGGCCATGGTCAACTGACTCTCTTCATCTTCCCATCACACCTTCCACACTAGAGCCCTCTCTTTGTTGTCTCTCTGTTTCCATGCCGCCCACCTCTTGCTGTATGCCTGCATATGTCTCATACTCCAACATCCTCAGAGAAGCCAGCCATGAACAAGGATAGATCCAGTCTACCTCTATGACTGCTGATATTTGACCATCTTTGAACCTGGACCTCATCACTACCCTAGTCAGGTATGATCTGGATGGTGGGGGGAGGGGTGCCTGATACAAAGCATGGTGTCTCATATGTAAAGGCCTCTGCAGAAAGGGATTGTGGGTGTGGCAGGCACACCGAGGTTTCTCAGAAAGGAATAATATAACCAGCCAGTACCTTTCTTGACCTGTCCCCTTGCTACTGCTCTCGTTGATCCACACTTTTGCTCCCTATTATACAGACAAGGGAGGGTTAACTAGAAATGGAAACAGAAACAGGTGTCTATTTAGAGGATAATATGGTATGGGGAACTTTTCTGGAACATAACTGATTGTGAGTTCCCACAATGCCACTGAGAAACTTCTTTTTAGCCTTCAGTTCTCCCACTTCCTGGTACCATTTACCTCCCTCTGATTTAACTAAATTCTCAGTCTGATCGTTCTCATTTCTAATATCCTCTTCCAAAGAGAAGGTTGGAGAAGAGCTCATTTGTTCATTCATTTATTCAGCAAACATTAAGTATTGAAACACAATTGCTTTTGTTTTTAAACTATTTCCAATTTTATTAATAGTTAACCAATCACGTCTTTTTTTCTTTCCACTTTTTCATATTGAAAAATGCCAAGCTCACAGAGAAGTTGCAAGAAAGGGGCACCCGGGTGACTCAGTGGGTTAAAGCCTCTGCCTTTGGCTCAGGTCGTGATCTCAGGGTCCTGGGATCGAGCCCCACATTGGGCTCCCTGTTCAGCAGGGAGCCTGCTTCCTTCTCTCTCTCTGCCTACCTCTCTGCCTACTTGTAATCTCGCTCTCTCTGTCAAATAAATAAATAATCTTTAAAAAAAAAGAAGAAGAAGAAGAAGAAGTTGCAAGAAAGACCCAAGGAGCACCTACGTGCTCTTCACTTAGGCTCACCAATTAACTTTTGCTGATTGGAATATTACTCACACTGGATTAGACTAGAGTCATAAAAATGAAAAAGACAAAGCAAATGCCCAGAGAAGCTGGGCAAGTTCCAGCCCAGTGATTCCAAGTAACAAAAGCAGGTCTGGTACCAGACTATATCCTGGACCTCTGATTCAGGTGGCCTGTGGTAGGGCCCAGGAAACAGAACAGATAATAAACTCAGCAGGTGGCTACAATAAAGCCAGGTTCGAGGCCACCGTGCCAGCAGAAGAAAGAGAAAAGAAAGAAAGAGGAACAACATATCATGCCAAATTCAAGATATGTAAATGTTCTGTGAAGACCGAGGCTGGGAAATTTCAGATGGGGCTAATTGACATTTCTCAAATGGAACTGGGTATGAGGGTAAAACAGCTGTCCTCAGATCTGGTTCTAGAAACCTCCATATCGACTCGGGTATCCTTGTCTAGCAAGCGTAATAACGGTGTGTATTATACACTCAAATTCCCGTAGCTCTTGGGAATTTCTAGATCACTGATCAAGAGACTTTCTCATTTGTAGAAAGGGGTTAATGCGTGTCCCTGTTCGTTTTACAGGCTGGCGATATGAATCAAGGAAAAGGAAGCTTACAAACATCCTTTGTTGTCTGGCAAGTGATTTATACACACGGAATAATTATTATCACCCTCAGTCACTGGATCCATTTTTGCATTCACACCATCCACATATGTCTGAGTGCTCCTTCTCCCAGCAGCTTTGTCACAGAATGTGTGAAAAACCACAGAGTACATGCAAAGTTTTTATTAACCTCATTTCGGACATAGCCGGCAACTAATAGTCAAGCTATAAACTTGTATTGAGTAATTAATTGATAGGCTTTTCCCAATCACATTAATCTCCCCTGGAGATGAGTTGTTTGGAGCTGTTTGACATATTTCTGGTCTTAGACCATTTCCCCTACTAAATATATGATCTCACAGTAACAAGGAGATATTGATTCCTTCTCAAAGAAGATATAAAACCGCCCTGGGGTGAATTGCATGAAATTTCCTTATTTCATATGTAGAGGGCTGGAACTCCTTGTAAACCATTGATTTGCGGATCAGATTATCTCCATTGTTTTGTTTCCCGTTCTTCAGATCCCTCGCTATGGATAGAATAATCAGATTCGGTCCGATTATGTTCTTGCGCTGGGCAAGCTCTTCCTGGTGACAGTTGCTGCTGCTGCGGTATCTTGCTCCAGAGCATTTCAGAGTAAACCCACCATCAAAGAGCCTGCGTGGGATCTCTAACCGGTTTGCCTGACTTTCTTTGTTTCTTGTTAAGTATTCTCAGAAGGGGGACACACACTGGAAGCCTGCTGTGTGTAATTAAGAGATAATTGGAGTTGTCTTGGCATTTTACGCTGCTATACCATTAGCTTATTTGCCAGTGATGCCTAAATGTGGTTGGGATGACGATTTCGAAAATGAATAAAGAATACATTTTGAAGGATGAAATGTGTGATAATTTGAAAGAGCACTTTACCTTGTCTTGCTAAGATATGCTACATTTTAGCCAGATGTTTTTAAATTAAGCTTGAAGTTTTTACATTAAAGCTGTCTTGCTTTGGTCACCAGGAGGGATCATCACATACATTGTCCTACTGTGTACAGCCATGAAGATTCTTTTTGTACCACACCTTTCCTTCCTCGGACATGTGTAATGCCACCCTCGGACAACTGAATATGATTAAATGCATGCTAGGACAGTGAATAACGACTCCCAATGAATTTTGGAGCAAGCCTATTCAATTTCATTAACATCAGCTAGATGAAGGAATTGTCTGGTATTATCCTGGGTGTGACTTTTCAACATTCTACTATAAGATAAATGCTAGTGAGTTATTTGGGGGGAGAAATTCATAAAACAATATGCTGAAAACATTCTTCTCACTGAATAGTGGATGGATGTTAAGTCAAAGAAAACGGGCCAAAATTTGGAGAGTGGCTTAGAGTTAAACAATGCATGTAATTTCTATTTCACCGTTTTTTCTCCCACTGAAGTCTCTGCCACTTATTTTTGGATTGGGCTCTTTTCAGTGAGGTTTATAAAGGTCCCCAGTCAGTTCTAGAGGGTAAGACTGAGCTGTGCATGCAAATACACACCCCAGATGTGCATTTGGTGAAACTGTTGCAGTCTAATGGAACCATGCAAACATGTTGCATTCTCTTTGCTTAGGCCCTTCACATGAGTCAGGAATGTGAAAAATTAACGAGACACTGAGAAGAAATTCAGTTTGTATTGAAAACAATCGTATAAACTTATCTTTCCCTGATAGTGTTCATCTAAGTAAGACCTTATATTCTTTTCAAGCCTTTAGAGAGAACTAAAATGCCAATTACCTTAAAAAAAAAAGGCAGAATTCTATTTGTATTTGCTGTTTTGCCATAATTATACCCCTTCACTATGGTAATGCTTACCATAAATAGCATAATCTTAGAATTGTCATTATCAAATATTTATCGAGTCCTCCTTCATTGCATGCATAGATTGCAAAGATTTATAGAGGTGATTAGAAACAGCCAGTGTGGGGCGCCTGGGTGGCTCAGTTGTTAAGCATCTGCCTTCGACTCGGATCATGTTCCCCGGGGTCCTGGGATCGAGCCCCTCTTCCGGCTTGCTGTTTGGCTGGAAGACTGCTTCTCCCTCTCCCACTCCCCTTGCTTGTGTTCCCTTTCTCACTGTGTCTCTCTCTGTCAAGTAAATAGATAAAATCTTAAAATAAAAAAAAAAGAAAGAGAAGAAAAGAAAGGAAAAGAAATGAAGAGAAAAGAAACAACCAGTGTGCTCAATAGTTTAAAGACAGAGATGATTCAAAAGAACATAAAAGACACTATTCTCTTGAAGCTTAGAATGGCATGATCCATCATTCGGTATTTCTCCTCTCCCATTGTCCTTCTAGGGTCTCCTATCCTGAATGGGTTTCCCAAAAGCTCTTGAGACAGGAATTTGGGTGGAAGCAGTTTATTTGGGAGGTGATCACAGGAAGCACACTGAGTGTGTAAGTGAGACAGGAAGGGAGGAAACCAATAAATGGTGTGTTCATGAGCATGTGACTTCTGTGGGCAACAGGGGCTCAATCCTGCTGGTGACCTGCCAAACACCTGCATTGAAAACGTCTTAGAACTGTCCCTTCTCCCACAGGCGTGAGGAAATGTGGATATTTGTCTCTACAGGGGTGAGGGTTGTTAGAGGGGCATAAATCCCAGGCACTGGCACCTCCTCACATGCATCCAGAGCAATCTCATTGGCAGAGAGATGCCGGAAGGAAGAAGCTGTTTTGCAAGTATAGGAATTCTCCACTGAAACTGCAGGTGACCTCTGCGGGCAGCCAAGGGGAGGTAAGAGGGGCATGTATAGCATTGGCTACATCTCCTTGTTCCATTTGGGGAAAAGTGAATCCTGCCCCAAAGCCAAAATCACAATACCCAGGATTCAAAATATTTTTACCACTATTTTAAAGTACCATATACTTCAGTTGTACTAAAAATTATGTAGTGTTTAACTCAGTCTTGAAAAACCTATCCTGATATTGAACTAGCCTAGAAATGAACACCCATATCTGGATCACTTTTTTAAAGATTTTTATTTATTTATTTTGAGAGAGAGAGCAGGCACAAGTGGGAAGGAAGGGCAGAGGCAGAGGAAGAGAGAGCAGTTCAAGCAGACTCCACGTTAAGTGCAGAACCCAATGCGGGGTTCCATCAGGCAACCTTGAGAGAGTGACCTGTGCCGAAATCAAGAGTCGGGCACTTAACCGACTGAGACATCCAGGCGCCCCCTGGATCATTTTTTATCACAAGTGTAGTATGCTGGTATTTTGCTGTTGCTGTCATTTTTTTTTTCTTATAGGACAATGGGTACCCAAGAGAAGAAATTATCCTTCTTATATAAGAAGACAATTATCTCAGGGTGCCTGGATGGTTCAGTCAGTTAAGCATCTGACTCTTGGTTTCAGCTGGGGTCATGATCTCAGGGTTGTGGGATCAAGCCCCAAGTTGGGCTCTGAGCTCAGTATGTGGAGTCTGCTTGGATTCTTTCCCCACTCTGTCTCCCTCCCCCCACTCCCTCCCCCCGCTCGAGCTTTCTCTCTCTCTCTCAAATAAATAAATAAATGAAATCTTCAAAGGAAGCATTAAAAAAGAAGATAATTATCTCAAAGGAATCAAAGTGTAATCTGTGCTAACCAAAACAGTAGATACTTCAATGTCACCAAGCAAATGCCTGTTACATTTCTGAGGTTATATCTGTGCCAAACAGGTTCAGTCAAATTCAATTTAAAAAGACTAAATTCAATAAAATCTATTTTTAGAGATTGCCTTCATGACAGGGAATAGTCAGTTTGAAGGTTTTCCCCAATTTCTCATGTGGGTGATCTAAAGATACATTTTAAATGGGCAGAAGCAAGTCCAGGCTAGGGCAAAACAAGAAAATACACAGGATCATCACACCCTTCTGGAAATGAGGCAGGACAACAGTTTATAAAGTAAGTAAATACAAGCAAACAAATACGATGGTCTTTTCTAAGCACTTAAAAGGAAAGACTACGAGAGTCTGGTCATGTGAAAGAAGCAGAAGGGATAACGGGCAAATCAGGACAATGCTGTTTTATCACTTCAGGTTCCAACAAGAAATACAAGATACACTGAAAATGAGCCGTTTGAGGAGAGTTTAAAGAATGGATTATTTATGAAAGTGCGGGCAGGAAAAGGGAAACCACAATGGCTAGTGTAACATTTAGGGCTGATAACAACAGGGAGAAGGGTCAGAGCCTGAAGGGGCAAGGAGAGAGAAATTACCAGAAATCAGAGAGAGAGAGAGAACTATGACGTGTGAGCCACCAGACAGGAGCTGTGTCAGTGTGTCAGCACCGGTGACCACACAGAGAGGATGCCAGGGGAATAAAGAACCCAACCTCACCCACCAGGACTTGCCACAGGACAACCCCAACCAGAAGCCAGAGGCCTGGGCCCATGTGGATGTCACCCATCCAGGTCAGCCTCCAGGAAGAGAGGGCATGGTGGGGAGTGGATCTGGAGAGCAAAAGGAGATAGCCAGTACAACCATTATATGAGAAGAATTTGCTTAATTCGTATGTAAGCTAGATGAGAGAGCTCACCACCCCTAAATACCATGTTCTTTCTGAATTGTCCTGACACCAACTTCAAAGGCAGCAGGTAGGAGCTCACCATGCCATGAAGCAGTAAGGTGTCCCCTATTGTCATGTGAGAGAAAGGATACTCAGTCACTGCAATGGCAGAGAGTCTAAAATGTGATATCCCATTTATTATCCTAAAGAGGATGTGTGGCTCCCCAAGTTCCATTAATGTGCGACAAACTCAAAGAGAAGAGTCCCCATAATCATAAATTAGCAGCATCCCCCCTGCATACCTGGACATTTGTAGAATTTGACCTTGTGCTTTAGAAGCTTTAAGAGTCTCTATGGTGCTCCCAAGCATAATTGCATTAGGCTGGTAGCAACTGCCTATAAGGCCCTGGGGGAAATGAATGATATTCTGTAACACAGCTCTGCGTCAAATTAAATAAGCTTTTTAAAAAAATACATGTAAGTGAAAGACGCCCAGAGTTCTCCCATTTCCAGAACTTTGTACTCATGGCTACCTCAGTATCCGGTTGTAGGAAGATGGGCAGTAGCTGACTCAGACGGGTTCTCCTCATCTCTGCTGGGTTGTAGCAACTTTTCTCACAGTGGCTTAAGAAAATCCCGTGTGTATATACTTCGGGAGGCAGCAGGTAATACTAAGCCTCAGAGAACCCATGAAGCTTGGACTGTGACGGCAATTTCCCTTGCTTGAGAGGCACTCTCTGTTAGATAAGAAGTTGAGCACTCCTTTCTCCTCTGCCATATGGTGCTGCCAAATAATTTAAATTCAAAAAGCCGAATTTCATAGCAGGGGAATTGCAGTTGGTAGACACTTCTAATCGCTTTACTGATATAAGTAGGTAGAGAGAAGCATGATAATTTAAGTGAAAACCATGCTTTCAGAATCTGATAGGAAAACCTCCAAAGCTAATGTTTTGTATCTTCTGCTTCAAAGGGAAGATCCAGAAAAAAAGATGCTAAAGGAACAGGCTAGACAAATTGATACTATTAGTAAAGTTACTTAAAAAAATTTTTTTAATTAAAAAAAAAAGCTGTTTTGCTGACCGACTGTATAGAACCCTTTAAAACGAGACCTATTACGGTAGGATACTCAGATGAATAGAAAAAAATCCATTAAACTATAATTCCCACAGATATTGTTAATGTTAATAAAAATCATAATTGAGAAAGAGGAGTTGGGTATGCAGCCAAGCTATTTGATAGAGGAGTTTTCACTGAAGAGCAAAAGAATTCCAAGAAGCATTTGCTAAAGATAAGTAAATAACCTAGAATAGGTATTGCTGAGAATTCTAGCTTATAAATCTTAGTAGAAGTTACACGTCAACATACTTTAAAAACTGTAATCAAATCCAAGAAGGCAAGTTCTAAGAAACACAGGCAGTTCCCTTTCTTTTAGGCAGAAAGGAAATGGAGCATGGAGATGCATAATTTGGCCCCATAGGAGATCTAAGGGAAAACTCAGTTGCCATTCTGAGCAACTATGAGGGCAATGAAGAACTTGAGAGGACAAAGAAATAAAGGTGACTTTATAGTTCTTTGGGAGAATCCTCCTTTCAGTACCAATCAAGATTGTTTTCAGTTGCAAAAAAAAGGGGGGGGAAGGAAGGAAGGAAGGAAGGGAGGGAGGGAGGAAGGAAGGAAGGAAGGAAGGAAGGAAGGAAGGAAGAAAGGACGGTGGGAGGGAGGGAAAGAGGGAGGAAGGAAGGGAGGAAAGAGGGAAGTTATTACCTTAAGTGGCAGGGGTAATGGCTTCAGGTATAGCTTGATCAAGAGTTTCCAAGATATCATTAGAGCAAAACTGATTTATTTTCATCTTTCAACTCTGCTCTTCAGGGCAGTCTCCATTCTCGGTCAGGCTTTCCTTTTGTGGAGAAAGGGGAGAGAAAAAAAGTTCATTGTCCTCCCATAGCTGTTTCCCCCTTACTCTTTTATAATAAAACCTCTTATTTGTGGCTGAACACACAGTCTCCGGAGATAAAGACTACATTTCCATGCCTCGAATACAGTTAAACATAGCAGTGTGACTAAGTTCTGACCAATGGGATATAAGTAGAAGTGTCATGAACAATTTTTAGAAAGTGTCCTTGAAGGATCCCTCTTTACCCCTTCCTCCTCCTCACAGCCTGGAAGCTCAAGCAGCCATCTGGGACCATCAGGTAGAGCCAAGCTATCAAGGATTAGAGCAAGCGAGAAAAAACTCTCTGATGACCTTGGAGCCACCATGTAACTCTGAATTGCTTGCCTCCAGAATTCATTTTATGTGAGAGAAAATACATTTATATCTTGTTGGAATTACAGTAAACTTGGGTTTCTTGTCTCACAGCAAAACCTAATATTAATTAATACACATAGCAGAATGCTTGCCACAGTTACAGGGGTATATCCTATGATGTGAAGCCCTGTCGCATACTATGCCTGCCTCTTTCTCAATAGCCTTAGAAAGAGTTTCATTTGAACATTTCTGCAGCTCTGATTGGGTCATGGACCAATCCCTGAACCAATCAGAGTGGCCCAGGGCTCTGACAGGTGTAACAAATGTGCCCACTGCTAGAGCCGAATGGAGTTCTCTCCATCTGAACTGCACGGAATGAGAGTCAGGGTGGTTTCCCAGAGGGGAAACAACAAATGTTAACTCTGCCTCCCAAGCCAGATTTTTCCCCTAATTTCCTGATTTCTATCAAAAATATGATCATTCTTCTAGGCTCACAACATTTTATACATAATCCATTACTCCTCGGTACAATCTATTCCACAACATATCCCAGGAAACAAAAACAAAGAGACACATTACTGTTTGATGGTGTAATCTTTAGGGGGTGAGGTAAATGATAAATGTGTGCCTATGATTTTCTGATAAAAGCATTTTTTTATTTTTTTATTTTTTTTAGTAAGCTCTACATCCAATGTGGGGCTCAAACTCACAACCCTGAGATCAATAGTTGCATGCTCCACTGGTTGAGAAAAATATTTTAATGACTATTAAAAATGCAATGGTTGGGCGCCTGGGTGGCTCAGTGGGTTAAAGCCTCTGCTTTCGGCTCAGGTCATGATCTCAGCGTCCTGGGATCGAGGCCCGCATCGGGCTCTCTGCTCAGCGAGGAGCCTGCTTCCTCCTCTCCCTGTCTCTCTGCCTGCCTCTCTGCCTACTTGTAATCTCTCTCTATCTCTCTGTCAAATAAATAAATAAAATCTTTAAAAAAAATGCAATGGTTAAAAGTACACAAAGCTAATAAAATAGCAGATCAGTATTCTTCAAAAATGTCAAGGTTATGAAGGACAAGAAGACTGAATAACTGTCACAGTTTAGAGGAGATTAAGAAGATGTGACAACTGTGCAGGAGTCTATGGTGGCTAGTCATGATCCCCAATCCCTGGTGGGCATAGCCTTGTACAATCCCATCCCCTTGACTTGTTTCTAACCAGTAGAATATAGCAAAGGTGACAGGATGTCATTTTCTGTGACTCTGTTACATTATGTAAGAGTCCACATTGCTTGCTCGAGAGATCTCTCTTCCCATCTGCCCTTGAAGAAATAAATGGCCCTTTCAGGAGGCCCACCTGCAAGAGTTGGGGCAGTGTCCAGCCAACATCCAGCAAGAAGCCAGGGTCTTCAGTCCTACAGTCTCAAGGGAATGAATTCTGCCAACACGAGTGAGCTTGCACTTGGATTCATCCCAGTCTAGCCTCCAAATGAGACTACAGCCCAGCTGACACACACTTGCAGTCTTGTGAGACCCTAAGCTGAGGATCTAATGAAGGTGTGCCTAAACTCATAACCTACAGAAACTAGAAAATAATTAATGTATTGCTTAAAGTCACTAAATTTGTAGCAATTTGTCACGCAGCAGTATGTAACTGTCTTAACTCTAGCTCCCATAACAAAATACCATAAAATGGGCAGCTTATCAACAACAGAAATGTATTTTCCAGTTTGGGGACCCGAAAGTCCCAGATCATGGTGCCAGCGAGGTTGGGTTCTGATAAGAGCCCTCTCCCAGGGTGTAGATGGCAAACTTTTCACTGTGTCCTCGCAGGGGGAAAAGAGCAGGCTAGCTCCCTGGCCTTGGTTTATAAACCCTTTCATGAGGTCTCCACTCTTCTGATCTGATTTCTTCTCCCAAGGCCCCACCTCCAAATACTATCACACTGGGGATTAGATCTCAGCATATGAACCTGCCGGGAGTCACGAATATTCAGTCCGTAACAATCATGGCTACAACAACTAAATGTAATGTGGACTCCTAGAACAGAAAAAGGATGTTCATTGAAAAACTAGTGAAATTCAAATAAAGTTCATAGTTTCCAGTCGAACACCAACGTCAATTCCTTAGTTTTACCCTTTGTACTATGATTATAGAAGATGCTAGCTAGCATCAGGGGAAGCTGAGTAATGAGTACATGGGAATTCTTGATGACACATTTAGAATTCCAGATAAAAAGTTAAAAAGCAAACAGAAATAAATGTAAAAGTACACAAATCAGCTATAAAACTTGTGAAAAATAAGCCTGGATTCTGTTAGCAATCCTGTAAATATACAAAAATGTTCACCAAGGTGGAAAAGAAAATGACAATTTGACATTATCTATCCCTGTCTGATGCCCAGATTTTGCTCTTCCCCAAGCTCATCTGCTAACGTCTAGGCCCGGGCAGCATTTCTCCCCTTGGCACACAAATCTCTTATTTTCGGTCATTTGATATCTCACAGCTATAGTTAGTTGTAGTTTTATCTTTAGTTGCTATGATTATTTGGAAACAATATTTTTATAAAATCCCCCCCAACTCTTCCTACTCCCTAGAATTCTCTCAGTTTTGTCTTTCTGATAGTTTTTTTCCATAATTATATCTCCTTCCTTTCCCTTCACAATCTCTTGCTCGAGTGGCTTAGAATTTCTAAGGAAGGCTAATGGGAACCACCAATATAAGAGAGACAAGAGGGCCTGGTATATTACTGTTTTTTTCTACTTAGGACAGCAATACACAGAACCCCCGTCCACACCTTCAAAATTTTAATTGTGCAGTGCTTAGACTCCATTTCGAATTCATCACTTTTGTCTACTTACATCTTTACAACGGCATCTCAGCCCCGGGGTGAAATGTGCCGGAGCTATACCTTCTTGACCCCTAGTGGGTTTTATAACCTCAAAGGAAGTTTGTAATCCACTTTTTAAAATGTAGATCAGGTATACAACTTGGCAAAGGAAATGAATGTGGAGAGCCGGGAACAGTTATTAAAAAACGGAGTTCATTTTTACAGGCTATTGTTTGGAAAATAAATAGCTCAACCTGGATCCCAAACAAAACTAGAATAATAATGTGCCATTGACTTGGTGAAAATGTTCCGTATCTGGTTGAACAGGGCATGAATATTAATTGAATGAATTCCTTACTTTTGTCCTGGTCTGTAGAGTTAATTAAAAACCTCTTAAACTTATTGGGAGCCCTCAGGACTATTTCTTCCTACTTACTCTGAGTATTATGAATTCCTGTATAGATCTTAATGTCAACAATGTTTGGTCAGTGTCTACTATATAATCTATCTGTACATGCTCTGCCTTCGAGATGCTTAACTATTCCTCCAAAATCATAGATCCTTCTTTTGAAGTGGAGACGGAAGAAGACATCTCCTAGTACTAAAGCCGAGGCCCAAAACCATAATTATGTGTAGAGTATAAAATAAATCTCTTTTCTTTAAAGGGCACAAAGATGAATAGGGAAAAACAGAGGAGAACTAAATGAAGGTCCTGATTATACTCAGAGAAGTTACATTTGCTGTTCATTATTTTTGTTAAGTAATGTACATAGAAAGAGATTTGAATTTCTGGTTTCGAAATTATGTAGTTTTTTCAAGGAAATTTTAAAGTGCACTCAGAGTCTTAAGGATTTTCTGATCTACGCGACCTAAGAAGCTTGGGGACACATGGACGTCATCGAGTGCTCTGCATTTAGAGAAACTAAAACCGAATTCAAGCAGAAATAAATTTAATTTACAGTTAATGCTTCAGATTTGTTAGCAGGCCTGGAAAAGATTTTATTCTCACAAATGTTAGGTTGTGTTCTCAACGTTAAAATGGAGTCCCCGTGCGTTCTGTGGACGCTGACAGGTGGGAGGCGGCTGCTCCGACAGTTTGGGCAAACCGTGGGGGGTTGCTTTTCAATCCCACACTCCTCAGGGAGAGAGTGACAAGTTCAGTGTACTCGTGAATCCTGTGCAGAGCCACTGAGAAATCACCTTCCCCAGAGAAATGGACTAGGAAAGCAGGAATGAGTTCAAGAAGTATCAAGCTTCTCTGGACTGTTTTCAGGGCTCAGTAGCCAAGGAGTGATTGAATATATTTCTTGTGCGTGTGTGTGAAATGAGAGCAGGTTAAATAAAATCTGTATCTTTAATCTTGGCTTTATTTCTTGATTCACGAACGTACGAAACCATGTCCAAATACATTACATTATCTACAGGCTACATGAGGAGGGATTATCAAGATAGAATTTCATATGTGGCTTGTCAAACTTGCTGCTTTACATTTTGTACTTCACACACAAGTGGGCACACATGCACTTGCTTTTGCCAATCAAGACCACACTGCTTACCCTCTTTCAACTGAACTTGACCTTAGAGTTGTTTTTTCAATAGTGGTTTGAGGTTTGCTCTGTTATTCCCTCTCTTGTGGTTGCCTTTGTGACCCCAGGGCCCATGTTTCCAAATTTTCTGGCTCAATTTACATCTCGCAGCTGAGAAAGTTTTACTCAGTGAAGCGCAATTTATTGAGAACTCCTGCTAATAAGCACTACCTTCATGCTATATTCCAATGAACTCATTTAATCCTTATAACCCTGTTATGTAGACCCTGTTGCTAATATCATTATTATTCCCTTTAACAGATGGACAACACTGAGACACAGAGAGGCTGAATAACTCACCCAAAGGCATGCAACAAGTGAAGAGAGCCAGGATACAATCTCGGGAAGTCTGGATCTGAAGCCCATTCTCCTAATCACTACACCACTGTCACCATTGTGCTGTTTTCTACGTTTTCTATAAGGAAAACCTTTAACAATTGGTGCTTTAAAACAGAGAAATAAAAGGTAACTAGGCAAAAAGTCTATAACTAGGCCCAAAAGAAATTATGGTCTAATGGACAGAATACCCATTTTATAGTCAGAAAGATCTGGGATTGTCTCTATAGTAGTGATACTTGCTGCTCACTGAATGTCCACGTGCCCCCCTACATTTTCTAGGCCCCTGGTAATCGGGAAGGCCACGGGACAAGTTCTGACTGTTGGTTGTGAGTGAGAGTGATGCAGGCCACTTGCAGACTGAAAAATTTAATTCTTCAGTCCAGTGTGTGACTCTCCAGTTCCCTCTCTGTTCACTGCCATGGTGATGGAGAAAGTCAGTTGGTCCAGATGCTTAGCTATATGGGAATAAAGCCTCAGTCAACCTCGGTCTGCAAGCAATCACACAGAGAGCAGCGTCCCTCATAAGCCCACTCGGATGTGAATCATGAGTAAGACATAAACCTTCATTATAGGAAGCCACTGAGAGTTCAGACTAATTTGTTTCTGATATTATCTAACTAATATAGTCTACAAGTTTTACCAAGTTTTGTATGTATTCATGGGAGAGGTGGCCGACCTTTCCAAGCCTTGTTTCTTTATTTTTAAAATTTAAACACTAATGCTTTTTTGGAAGAGTTGACATGAGGATTAAATGAAGGCTCTTGGTGTGTTTGGTAAATAGGACTTGCTCAATAAATGATTGCTATTGTTATTATTCAGTATTATGTTACATAAAAGTAACAGAAAAGCTCAATTGACATAGTGTATAAAGAACATGAAGGACATTTTCTTAGCAGAGCTTATCATTGGATTCCTAGAAATTGCTTATAACTATAAAACAACTGAAGAATGTTTCCAGTACAACACACAACATGGTTGTAATGTGCACCCATTCTATAAATACCTCTTGTTTTCGCACCCAGCATCCACACCACTGTTTATCAACTATAACCCAATTTCCCAGGGAAAACCTTCTCCTCCCCTTGTGAAGCAAGCATGCTTCAGATGGGGCTCCAGAATCAAGTTCCAGAATCAAAATGGAGCATGTGACTTGAGGCCAAGGCAATTATCACAGTTTCCTGGCCATAGTGATTGGTTCAGGATAGGAATGTTGCCTTCTCAGAGCCACTGAGATGCAGCGAGAATCCTGGGAATCCTGAAGAAAAGATTAGAACATTCTTTTCTCCTCTGAATATGAGATGTGGAAATATTTGGAGAAGTGGTAGCTATTTTGAACTACAAGGGAAGAGCCTGTCTTGGAATGGAACCAACATGGAGGTGAATGATACCAAATGGATGTTAGTGATGGAGAAATGGGAGTCTAGTGACATTGTTCAATGCCCCTGATCAAACTGCACCTGAAACCAAAACAAACTCTGGGATTTTCACTTTACTGAGTTCATAAATTATCTTTATTCTTAATCCAGCTTGAAAATAGATTTTTTTTTTCAGAAGCGATACTTGGCTAACCCAAAAAGAAAGTGTCTAATTCTGGCTAGATGGTGTTAAAATTTGGATCACATGACTTTATATGGTGTTCCTTCCCATTCTTGGAGTTCTACAGAGCTTTTTCTCTGTCCTTTTTTCTGGATTCTGTACTGGCCTCTTTATTTTATTGCCTCTAATTTCCATACTTTTGGATTCCAAACTCTTCTTTACCTAATTTACCTAATTTGCATGTGTCTATGATTAAATTAAGTTTAAACTAAGATTAAATTAAGAGTAAATAAAGTTTAGGCTTACACACCCTAAACATTAAAACTCTCCATATTGGGGCGCCTGGGTGGCTCAGTGGGTTAAAGCCGCTGCCTTCGGCTCAGGTCATGATCTCAGGGTCCTGGGATCGAGGCCCACATCGGGCTCCCTGCTCAGCGGGGAGCCTGCTTCCTCCTCTCTCCTCTCTCTGCCTGCCTCTCTGCCTACTTGTAATCTCTCTGTCAAATAAATAAATAAATAAAATCTTTAAAAAAAAAAAATAAAAAAAATAAAAAAAAATAAAACTCTCCATACAATTAAAATTTTTGAAAATGACAAGTTTACAACCAGAATATATTTCCTTTTTCCTCATTTAAACAAAGCCTTGCATATAAGTAAAGCAGACACTCTTTAGAGAAGACATACATTTTGTTCAAGCAATATAGAACTTTAAATTAATATTACATTTCTTTATCTTAAAGAAGAGAATGTGTACAGCATATTGAAATTTATTTTCACTTTTGGCTCATACATTTGCTGCATAGAATTATATAAAGTACATTTTATGAACTATATTCTAATACCCAAACCAAAGTGTTATTTTTCATAGATTAGATTACTGTTTTCAATTCATCTTTCTCCTATAATATAATTATACACCCATGCTCTTTGCTTTTGAGGCTTTGCAATGATCTCAGGAGAGCTGGTCATACATACAGGCCCAGCTCATGGATGTTGGACTTGGCGGTAAGACTGATTCTGGTTAATGAATTATCAGCAGGCGTTACGCAGTGGATTAAATGTGTTTGCATGATTTGATTTGGTTCTTGAGCTTCTGACATCTGCCCTCAAAACAGACCTGAAGATCAACTGAGTCCAAGGAAACTGAAGAGACACATGGAAGAGACCTCATCCTTCCTCATACCTGATGCTAGGCTCCAATGGCATCAGATAAGTCCAACAGAATCACAGACTTGTCACAGGCCCATGAGTGAAAATAAATACATGTCATGAGCCACTAAATGTTGGAGTTGTTTGCTATGCAGCAGTATTGTATCAGTAGCATACTAATTACTATTACCCCAAATCATTATTAAAAAGTAATTTTCAAAATAACACTTCCCTTTCAAATGTTAAGGTGCTGAGTATTCTGTCTCTGATAATCTGTACTATCTTACAAATCTGAAACATATTTTATGATCAAAACTTATTACCTTTGTCATATAGCACTTAGTGTATTGAATTGGAAGGCATTCATGTTATACTAGCAGTCGCTAAAACCGAGTGGTGATCCTGTCTTGGCCACTAATAAGTTCTGTGTCTTTCACAAGTCACTCGGCCTTTCTACAACTCTCCATTATCTCTAAAATGAGGGTTGAACTAGATTCTTTATAGGTAAAAATGTTATGGTTGTGGTCTTCAAATTCATATATTTACCTAAAAATTACATATAATGTTTCTTTTACATACTAGTAGATTTTAGAATATAAGTAAAACGAGAATTCAAATCATAAGAATTCTGGGTACTTTTAATGTTCCTGAGTTTCTTAAATAAATGAAATACAATAGTCTCCCTTTTCTGCAGTTTTGCTTTTCTGTTATTTCAGTTGCTCACAGTCACCTGGGGTCCGAAAGCAGATGATACTCCTTCTGACATATGGTCAGAAGGTCAATGGTAGCCGAACACTACATTACATCCCTACATCTTTCACCTCACTGCATCTCATCACATAGGCTGCTTGTCATCTCACATCATCCTCCTAAGAAGGAGGGTGAGTTCCAGACAATAAGATATTTTGAGAGAGAGTACGACCACATTCACATAACTTTTATTACAGTATACTGTTATAATTGTTCTATTTTATTACTAGTTGGGGGTTAATCTCTTCCTGTGCCTAATTTATAAGTTGAACTTTATCATAGGTATGTATGCATAGGAAAATACATAGCATAAATAGGGTTTGGTACTACCCTCAGTTTCAGACACTCACTGGGGGGCCTTACACATCCCCTGAAGATAATGAGAAATCACTTGTTTGTGTTGGTAAATTTCTTGGATATAGTCTGGCTGAATCTTACCAGTTTAAGATTCTGTAATTTCAAAAGTGTTTTGACTATTCTAGAATAGAAAAAAAAATATATATATATATATATATCACCTAAGTTGTGCTCAGTACACATCTTAGTCAGCTTGCAGAATACCAAAAACTGGGTTACTAAAACAATAGCAATTCATTTTCAACACAGTTCTGGAGACTGAATGTCTAAGATCATGGTGTCAAAAGGGTTGGTTTCTGATGAGATCTCTCCCTTGTATTGCAGAAGGCTGCTTTCTCACCATGTCATCTGCAGATGAGAGAGAGATCTCTAACATCTCTCTTCTTGGTATAAGTACACCAGACCCACCCTCATGACCTCATTTAACCTTATTCACCTCCTGAAAGGCACTATCTACAAATATAACCCCATTGGGAGTTAGGCCTTCAACATATGAATGTGGGGCTGACACTCTCAGTCCATAACAACATATATAGTGAAAGAAGAGTTTTGTAGAAAGAGCACAGATTCTGGCTTCAAATATACAAGGTTTCAAATATGCAAGGATCAGATCCTGCTACCTCCTAAGGTATCTCTAAGTTGGTTTCCATAGAAGAATATCTTATGGGCAATAAAAAAAAAACCAAGGAAATCAGATTTTTACTACCTTCCATCTTTCTACAGGCAAGCCAATCCTTGGATTTGAAGGTGAAGAGTTTCTATTACTCTACCGAATGTTTCAAACCACCCTTCACAGAGAAACATAGCCATTTCTGTACACAGCCAAGGCCTGACATGCAAGGTCTACAGCTATGTTTTGGAGAGGAGAGAACTCCAGTCCCACCCAATTTCTGCATTCTTACCTGAGTTAAAAGTAACATTTCAAAATTCCATGTGCATGCTCAGGTTATCCTACATAACCAACAGTGTTCCTGTCTCAAGTATGAGGTGCTGAACATTCCCAGCATCTCACCAAACATACACTATCATTCTGTCTGGAACGAAATTGCTGAACCCCATTTCGATCTCTTGATGATGTTCTCTTACCAACTCCTTCACTTTTAGCTTCATAGATTTGGTTGCATAGACCACTGCCTTTGCACTCAGGTGTTTTTGTTTGTTTGTTTGTTTGCTTGTTTGTTTGTTTTCCTGACAGGAATATAGAAGTGTTCATATTATAATTTTGTAGTCGACACATTGGGAGGCTTCAGTTAACTTAAATGAAGTCATATATATATACAGAGACACTATCTAGTCATAGACACCTTGAAATTTGCTTTAATTCAATAGGAAACATTTTTGCAAACAAATAAACTTTCACATTGCAAACACATCATCAGTGAAAGCTTCCTTTTATGACAAAGAACGTTTGAGACAATTTCTGTGTTGGTTGTATATGACCTTAGGTGAATTTCTTAGCCTTTTAAAACCCCAATTTTCTTAAAAGTAAAATGATGCTGATAATATCTGTACTGTAAAGCAGTGGTTCTCAGACTTCAAAGTGAATCAGATTACCTGGGATGCTTATTGAAAATGCAGATTCATAGGTCATGCCCCAGATATACTGGGTATGGGGTACAAAAATATGCATTTATAATAAGCACCCCAGGTGGTTATAATATATGTATTGAAGGTCTTGTTTTGAGAAATATTATTGTCAGAAGTAAATTAAATCAGAAAATACCAAGCACCTGTTCCCTTTCCTGTACAGGAGTAGTAATTACTATTTAGAATTCATACTCATCCAAAAAATCAAATCTGGAAATAAGAGATGGTGGCTTGCTTTTAAGATCCACTTGATCAAAAAAAAAAAGACACACAAAACACAAAAATTACAGTAATAAGTATTCATCTAGGTGCAAATAAATTCAAACAAGATGAACTAGTCTGTACTAGAACAGACCATGCAAGGTACAAGATGCAGGCTAGTTACTCTGCTTTCTTTTAAGAGCCTTGGCATAACTGTCAGGATCATAGCCCCCTATTAGAGGTGACCATGTACAGAGGTGACCATGCACTATAGCCATGTGACCTACTACCTGAGCTGCAGCTGACAAGACCAGGGAAATGTGACTGGTCTAGATGTAGCCAACCACCTATGGAGTGAGTGAACCAGTACAATAGCCTAATAGGAGCACCTATCTTAGGAGGGAGGCTAACGTCATCTTCTTTCTTTATTAACATATAATGTGTTATTGGTTTCAGGGGTACAGGTCTGTGATTCATCGGTCTTACATGATACCCAGTGCTCATGACATCACATGCTGTCCTTAATGTCCATCACCCAGTTACCCCATCCCCTCACCCCTCCCCTCCAGCAATTCTCAGTTTGTTTCCTATGATTAAGAGTCTCTTGTGGTTTGTCACCCTCTCTGGTTTTGTCTTGTTTCATTTTCTCCTCTCTTCCCCTATAATCCTCTGCCTTGTTTCTTAAATTCCACGTATCAGTGAGAACATGTGATAATTATATTTCTCTGATTGACTTATTTCACTTAGCATAATACCCTCTAGTTCCATCCATGTCATTGCAAATGGCAATGAAAAAGATTTCATTCTTTTTGATGGCTGCGTAATATTCATACACACACACACACACACACACACACACACACACACACACACACCATGTCTTCTTTATCCATTCATCTGTCAATGGACATCAGGCTCTTTCCATAGTTTGGTTATTGTGGACATTGTGTGCTATAAACATTGGGGTTCAGGTGCCCCTTCAGGAGGATAATTTCTTGACCCAGCAGATTGTCTCTCTCAGGGACCTCAAATCTGAGCCATATTTGAACATAACAGAGATGCTGAAGTAATGCTCCATCCACATCCAGCACTTTCAGGTCCCTCTCTACCATGTGCCTGTACTTCTGTCCCAGGTTTTTCCTTCAAATAACCAGAGAGCCCGAAGTGCCTAGAAGCTCACGCATTTCCTTGACCTTTAGCCAGTGACTGGCAGGTGTAGGAGCAGCAATGCCTCAGGTCTTTGCCTCTTGTTTAGATGTTAGAGGCATAACTTACACTCCCAAGTTCCCCCACTGGGGTTATGCCAGGGGACCCTCCTTGGACTTTGCTGAGAGTGTATCCTTGATGGATGTCTTCCCTTTCCTTGACTTTCTCATTCCTTTATCAATTTCTTTCTCCTGAGGGCACTACCATAATAAATTATATAAAATTTCATCTCAGGGTCTGCTTCTGGGGAAACTGATCCAAGGCAGAGGTGCAAAGATTTCATGAGAAGCACAGGCTTGTTCAACAGAGGGTTGTAAGTAGCAGCCCCAAAGCTGTAGGAGTTCTAAGGAAGCATGAGTAGAGAGTTGGTGAGAACAAGAATAGTGAGTGAGTTAGAGGGTAAAGAGAGGAGAGGTAGTCACAACGGGAAGCAACACAGAACAGTGGAGTCAGCATACAAACAGGGCATGGTGTAGGAGGTGCTGAGTGCAAGGAAGATGACAGGTCATTCTATTGGCCTAGCAGAATTTTGTTGAGCCACCACAATTGCTGTGTGTCCCAAAATAACTCCCTGTTTTCCGTGAGATCTGGCTATGCAGCTGTAGAGATGTCTTCCTGTCTCTCTTACCCCTCTGTGCATCCTTTCTTTTTTATTTTTTTAAGATTTTATTTATTTGACAGAGAGAGAGAGATCACAAGTAGGCAGAGGCAGGCAGAGAGAGAGGAGGAACCAGGCTCCCTGCTGAGCAAGGAGCCCGATGCGGGGGACTCGATGCCAGGACCCTGAGATCATGACCTGAGCCAAAGGCAGAGGCTTTAACCCACTGAGCCACCCAGGTGCCCATGGGAACTCCAGTATCTCTCTGTTTGTTGAAAACTGAAAGAGCCTAAGAAGCCCACACTTTCAGAAATAAAATTAACACCCCAATCATAAATGCATTCACAATACTTTAGATGTTTAGAATATTTTTAATTAATATGTCCCTTCAGCTCCTTTTAATTTTGTTTTTATTATCAAAATTATAATGTAGTTTTCAATTTTATAACTTTCAGCTAATGCACCCTCCATTCTTTATTGTGTCACTAATAACCAACAAAATCTCTGCTAATTCCTTAGTAAATGAGTTTGTTTTATGTAATTATTAAGTGGAATACATTGCTTTAGCATAATATTCATTGTACCTCAGTTTAAGTCAAATAGTTGGGATGTCAACAATTTACAACAGAAAGAAGTGAGAGTTTTAAAAAATGCATACACAAATTCTGAAGCTCAGTATACATCAAATTCTCTTGTTAAGCAACAGAGAGCCCCTAGTTCAAGTTTCCTGTTTTTCTGACACCTCTAGGGTGAAATAATAGTATCTTCATATTTTATAAACTTCTTTGACCATCACTCTGAGTTATTTCCAAAGAACATAATTTAATAAGTTCTTTTATAAATATAATGCAGTTATTGTGACTACTTGGATTAACATAAAAAATATCCCAAATGTATGGGGATAGGTGATAATACAGCATCAGAATCACTATAATTGTAATTGAAATACATTGAAAGAAAGTATTACTTGCTAAAGTAACCTATTTACTCATCTATTCTTATAAGGCTCTTGGGAGGAGAGGGACAGTTTAGCTACATATCAGGAAGGCATAGAATTTCATGACATACAACGAAATGAAAAACCACCTTTCTATCAGGGGAGATGTTTGCTAACAGTGACTTTATCTTTAGAAAATTTCTATCTGAATTTCTTAATGCAGCATTTAAAAAATCCCTTCATTACTTCAAAAGTACTTTCACGAAGTACATGAACTAGAATAGATAATCTAGGGGATATACTAAATTGAACAGCAGAAGAGTTTTGTTGGTTTTTTTTTAAGAACAGATTTGCATGAATTCAATACAGATGACCTCATTTTCTGAGCAACTGGCAAATAAAACTACATATGCTAATGGTTTCCATAACATTGGAGCATACTACTCCAATAATTACACTTAAAGATATACAATCAGTGATGCCAATTCTGCCTCATTGAGGATATGAAAAGATTGCCTTAAATATAAAATCAAATATCCTTGGCCTTACTTGTAAGGGAAATGAAGATTAAAACTACCAATTTATACCTCGCTTGTTGGCAAAAAGCCAAGAGTTTCTTAACACACTCTGCTGGTAAGTTCCTAGGAAATGGGCCTCTCATACATTGTGGGAATGCAACAGATACAAGACTATTTGGAGAACAATTTATCTATTGAAATTCCAAATATGCTTATACCAAATTTCACTTACAGTAATTTCTCCAACCAACACTCTTACACTTGGGAACAATTACTTCTTTACAAGTCTACTCATTGTTTTTAGTTGCACAAGATTGGAAACAACCCAAACATGCACCACCATCAATCAATTATTGACTAAATGATTAAATGAGTATGGTACATCCATCCTTTGGAATACCATGAAGCGATAAAAAGGAATGAAAATTTTCAGGCAACAGTCAAGAGAATGAAACCCAACACACTAAGAGAACTGAATGTGCATTATTAGGTTCAACTGGTTAAACAGAGTTACTCTAGGTATTTCAGGAATAAAGGGTTTAATATGGGAATGATTACTTGTATAAATGTTGGAAAACCAAGGGGAACTAAGATCAGTGAAATTGCTGCCAAAAACTCATGGTCAGGGAAGTGAACATTGAAAACTTCAACCTGAAGGATTGAAGCAGGTAGTTCTCAAAAGCTTTCCAAACATCTCAAAAAAAAAAAAAAAAAAAAAACACCTCCCTTGCTCTGTCATACTGTCTTACTTGAAGACAGTGGTGTAAGTGGGTCTCACAGCAGCTGAAAGTATGTTGTGAATCTTACGTTTGCTCATTCTTCTTTTGTCTGAAGCCACCTCCCCCTCTTTTCTGTCTTCTAAATCTTGACTGGGTTCCTCTCAAGCTCTAACATGGAACCATATAGGGAAGAGGATCTGGGAAACAGTTTTCAGCTTCTCCCAAGCAATGCAGAGGAGACCACGGAAGGGGGTGAAAATGAGTTCACAGACAATGCAGCATAGAATGGAAAGAAAACACTGAAGACATTTTTGAGCAGTGGAATCAATACCAGCAACTACCTTTCTCTGGACTTCATGGTAGAGAAGTCCTTCAGTCACCAAATACTTATGAATGTCAATTACATGCCAGACTCTGGCACTCCCTACTATGCCCAGTGCTCAGTGCAAGGGTATGTGTCATGTTGTTTCTGTTTGTAGGAAGCATGAAACCTTCTCTTAGACCTGTGCCATTTCTGAGGCACATTATCTGCACTTAAATCTTTTCTTGGCCATATTGGGAAAAGCCAGGAGCTGAGGATCATTTTGTCTTTTCTCTGACTTGTTCTCTGTGCGCTTTCAAAGCCAGACTTCTAAAAAGGGTGGTTTACACTCCCTGCCTCCACATCCTTTGCTTCCGACCCCGACCCCGCCTCACCTGCGGCCTTCTGGTTTCTGCTCCCTACAACTTCACTAAAATTGACCTTGCTGAAGTAACTGGGGAACCGTGATTGCCAATACAAGGCACACTTTTCAGCGTTGTCATACATCACTTCTCTGCACTCTGTTGTCAACGCTGACCGTACTTTATGCCCCTTTCTGGATTACACTCTTTTGTTACCTCCCCTACCTATCCTTCCTTTTCTCTCTGGGCCCTACTGTCCCAGTTTCAGCATCTAAAACATCTAGGAGGATCAAGAAGCTCAAGTGCAAAGAGGCAAAATAACATATTCAAATTCATTCGCAAACAGACTCACTTTTCTATGTTGAGGGGCTTGAAATTGAGAATTCACCGTATTGCAATTTATTTTTATGGGTTCCTTAGTGGTTCCTCATTAATGCATTCCTCACAAAAGTAACCTCTGTAATCTCAGGTGTTGGCACAGGTGGACTGAGTTCTTCTCTGCAATGTGCTTTTCACATTGCACTCTTGGTAATCTTTTCAAAACACCCAGCTGATGACACTCCATCTCATGTGTACCAAATTCTGCTTAAATCCCTTTATGGTTCCCTATTAGTCTCCCATTGAAACAAAACAAAAACACCTATTAACACAACACTCGCTGGCCATTTATTCAACTCCTATCTCACACTGTTCCACTGTTTTGCAGCCATACTGGCCATTTTTTGGGTTCCTTGTACCGGCCTCCCCAGACCCAAAGCAGGGCCTTTGCTTCTCTGTCTGGATAATTCTTTCCTTTCTTCTTCCCCTGGTCATTTTATCCTTATCCCCAGTGCTTCTTCCCTGGGTAACATTCTCATCTCGTGCAGATCAAATCCCCCAGGTGTCTCTCTTTGATAGCATTTGTCCCATTGCATTTTGGTACTTAGAAATGTGATGGTTTACTCAATGCCCATCTCCCTAGGACTGGCTGGTGACCGCTGTGAGGGAGGAACTACGTTTCTCATATTCCCTACTACATCCCATGCCCACATAGTGCTTGGCATAAAGGAGCTTAATAAATACTTGTTGAATGCATTAGTGAGTGAATAAAGACCAAGAATAACAGGTTTTTTCCCACTGCTTTTACACTGACTACTAAGCTGCATCTGCTTATGATTCTTAACAATTTTTCAAAGTATTTTCAGATAATCTATCTCACATGGTATTAACAATTGACTTTATGAGTAGAAGGGGTAACCCATGCAGGTGACTTGGCCAATGCTACATGGCTGGTAAGCAATAATGGGCAACTAGAACTGAGTCTTGTCACTTTTCAGACCAGGACTTTGGCAATTAAACCACCAAAAAGGAAGCAGGATAATGTATAACTTAACAGAGAGCATCTATACAAAAGATAGTAAAACAAATATCCAAATAAATTAAAATAAAAATATAAAATAAACTTTATTTTAGGTTGATAGAACTTTGGTTCATGGAATATGGGCACCAATACTCTAAATGCCGGCATTTTAGCATGTACAGTTTGGCTCTGAGAAAGAGCACGTCACCTTTCTCTTACAGCAGGGATCAGTTAATAGTCTATGATAATCCTCACTAAAATGCAGATGTCAAATAATTCAGATGTCGGCTATTGTTGGTGGGAAAGTCTACTTCTGGAAACCTTTCATCCTTTCCTTAATGAGACTATTTACGTATTTTTGTAAGGAAACCAGAGAAAAGTTAATCACTCAGCAGGTTAAAAGAGTAGCAGTATCCGTTAGCTTCAAAGACCAATCTCAGACTTAGTCGTTCATTTATCTAACATTCTGAAGAGACATGTTTAAACACAATTTCTAAATGCTTAAATTTGCTAAATGTGTTAAATTTTTAATGGCTTAATAATTGAGTTTTCATAATAATATGCGAACACAGGCTTTAAAGTTCACCTTACTCACCTAAAAAAAATGGACAATTATTTTACATGAAAAGTGAATCGGATGTGTGTTGAATCAAAGTTCCATGCCCTTCGCGGGGCGTGTATTAGAGTAACTCTAGTCTCCTCACTACTCCATTTATGTTTAAACTCATTCGGACTTGAATTGAGTCTCCCTGGTGGCACTTTCTGGGGTGGGGAGGGGCGAGAATGGGAGGAAGGTACAAAAATACAACCTAGACGCGCAAAACTTTGTGGACAGGGGTCTTCGGTCCGTTATCATTTACTAAAGACAATTCAGTAACAGCTGACACAGTTTCACTCGTTTGGTGTACTGTATGCAGCCAGTTAACAATGAAGCCCTGCATGGGCTCGAATTTCCAGTGAACAAACGATTTCTAATTTCTAATTAGATAAAAGAAGTGGAAAAAGCGAGACAGAGTCGCACGTTGCCTGCCCCCTAGGTAGGTTTCTTCGGAGCTAGGAGCTTGTTTTCTGGCTCCAAAGACTTTTCAGCGCCGGCAAAGTTGTCTTAGCTCACAACCTCGGAAGCAGGACACCCGGCACAGCCGGCACAGTGGACCCGGGCGCCGCCGCCGACGCTCACAGGCTGCGCAGGGTGCGCGGAGCGCCCGGGGCGGCAGAGCCCCGCCAGCCAGTCCCACGCGCACAAGAGTGGTGTAACGCGCCTGCGCGCTCAGGCACGTGACGGGGCGCTCCGCGCAAAGAGGGTTAAAAGTCACGGCCGCCGTGAGCCCGCGAGCGCCCGGTCGGTCGGCGCGGCGCTGTTCGCTTTCTCTGAGACGGTTCTGACGGAGGCTGCTCCGCGGTTCTCGATCACCTCCCGACCCCTCGTCCCGGCCCAGCTTCATGCAACGAGCGGAGCCGCCTAGCACCCTTCCTTGCCGACAACACAGGCGCGCGAAACCGCGTCTTTCAACTGACAATGAAGCCATAGCCGCGCAGCACGGCCGCCCCGGGCGAACGGGCGCGAGGCGGGAGGGAGAGGGAGTGGGGGAGAGGGGTTGGGTTAAGCCCCGCCCCAGCTCGCGCCCCCATTGGTGGGCACCGCGGTTCAGGGCCCGCCCCCTAACGGACCTGTCGCATTGTGACAGGTGGAAGGGCCAGTTCCTGTCGGGTCGGGGGCGGAGTCAGAGGTAGCCTGAGCTCCGCCCGGACTCCAGGGGGCTCCTCCTCCTGCTCTTCACCGCGGGGCGGGCGGCGGGTGTGAGGGGGAATGTCATTGCTGCTCCGAGCTGTGGTGCCGCCTCCGTCTGCTGCTTCTTCTCTGGCGCCCTCGTCCCGTCGGCTTTCGCCGCTGCCGCAGCTGCACGGGAGATACGGATGGCTGGTGGGGCGCAAGGGCCATCCGAGTTGAGAGCGCGGCGGTCGCGGCCGCTGCTGAGGCAGAGACTACCCGCCGCCGCCTCCACCCCCTGTCCCCCGGCCTCGCGGCGCTGAGGGCGGGAGCGCGCGGCGCTCTTTCCTCCTCCTCCTTTTTCTTCCTCCTCCTCCTCCTCCGGGTCCCCGCCCAGCACCCCTCGCACCAGGCGGCGGCGGCGGCGGCGGCGGCGGCGGCAAGGAGCGAGACCCGCCGCCGGGGCACAACATGGCGGAGCCCTCGGCCCCGGAGAGCAAGCACAAGTCGTCCCTCAACTCGTCCCCGTGGAGCGGCCTCATGGCCCTGGGGAACAGCCGGCACGGCCACCACGGGCCCGGGGCCCAGTGCGCTCACAAGGCGGCGGGCGGCGTGGCGCCGCCGAAGCCGGCCCCCGCGGGGCTGTCCGGGGGGCTGTCGCAGCCGGCCGGCTGGCAGTCGCTGCTCTCCTTCACCATTCTCTTCCTGGCCTGGCTTGCCGGCTTCAGCTCGCGTCTCTTCGCGGTCATTCGCTTCGAAAGCATCATTCACGAGTTCGACCCGTGGTAAGTGCCCCGCCGCCCCTCCCCCGCCTGCGGCCCGCGGAGACCC
>LNAC01000360.1:295196-400749 GCA_002007465.1 Ailurus styani
CTTCTCGCGGACTTGGCCCCGCGCCGCCGCCGAGCCCCGCTCGCCACCCGGCCGGGGCGAGCGCGGGTCCCGGAGCTCCGGGCGCGCCCCCTGCCCGTGGGCGAAGTTTCCCCCGCGCAGCTCGAGGTGGGGCGTCGGGTCCCCGAGTGGGACTTTGGCCCCCGTCCGGATAAGTGTGACGCCTCCCGGGAGGGCGAACGAAGCCCCTCGTAGCCCTCTTGGGTTGCCCAGTCCGGAGTGGCCACGCCGGGAGCCGGCCGGTCTCTCCTCGGCCGACTCGTGGCGGACTCCCCGCCTCCCTGCCCGTGGCTTTCGCGTTCTCTCATTTTTGCGGGCGCGTTTTTGCTGGTTGGGTTGGGATCGCCCAGGGGTTGCCCTGTTGCCGTTGGACGTTGAGGCCAGATGTGCAGGAGCCCGGTCTACTAAGCCTCGCAGTTTTACGTTTTTCGTGTTTTTCCTTTTTGTTCTCCTTATACAAGAAAGAAAAAGAGTGAGTGAGGTGTGGTAGGAAGGGAAATAATATCCCTGAAAGTGATCGGAAAGTTAGGGACTCTTATTTATTTAACACTAGATATTTTCAGGAGTGGCTTTTTTCAAGGCCCCTAAGTGCATTCAGCACCTCACTGTTCCACAATTATCTTGGGTTGCTTTCTAGAGCAAGAACATTACTCTGTTAGCCCAACTGTCACCCTCAGTATGTTATGCACAATATCCGAAAGCATGGCAGTAGTTCCTTTATTGGTCTCTCTGCAGGAAGGTTTGTGGGTAAGAACACAAACTACCACAGTGATGGGGAGCCTTAGATTATAGTCCAGAAGTTGCACATGGTATTCAGGACTGACCTGAATGTTTTAGGAAATTACCCTACTAAGAGCACTAGCTGATTTAGGCACTAAACTGGTAGGAAGGTTGCTTGAATTTTTTCCCCAGCTTTCCCCAGCCTATTTGGTTTTTGTTTGTTTTTGTTTTACACCTGAACCCGTGCCTTTTAAACTAACTTGATTCATGTTGACCGACTTGTCAGCCTTGAGTTAATCTTATAGCCTTATAATTAGATCTGACTAAACTTTAGGATATTTATCATTTGAATACAGAAAGAATCTTCTTGAGAGCTATTACTATATGAATTATAAGTATTTGGGGAAGTGAATTACCCATATATTAAAATACTGGATTGAAGTTCTGTTGAGATAGAAAAATTGGTAGTGCAGCATCAATTGAACATGACAGGGGCCCACTCATGGAGAATTCAGTTTAGGTAAACAGTTAATTACTGGGACATTCTTCGTGCAACAAAGAGGTTTTGATTTTTTTCTAACATTTTTTAAAAAATAACTTTATGTTACTTGGAATCACAGAAGAAAACACTGACGCCTTGAGAACTAGGTACAGTGTTCTTTAGTCTTAGGTTTGAAACTCTTAAGCAAATTAGATAAAAATGAAATTGGAACTGGAAAATGAAAACTAATATTTTACTGAACAACATAAAAAGAGAAAGTTGTCTTTTTAGAGTACAACAGCAGAAATGCATGGCGACCAAACATCCCGGGTAACAAAAATTGTGAATAGTATTTCTACAGAGAGCATCATTTTTACAAAGGCTGAATATTGTTTAATAGTAACTTTGAGGCTGCAATTAAGGATTTCAGAAAAATTCACAATTGAATGATGAGGTGATATTATTTTCCTTATTTTGAGAGGGAAGATTAGAAATCTGCATCAAGCCAGCCCAAAATTACTATTGAAATTGAGTATTGTAATCATGAAGTTTTATCGGATTGCCTCACAGATAATAATCTTTTTTAAAGTATGACGAATTGGAAGTTGATCTTTTTTTCAAGTTTCAAGAATATGCTTGGAGAGCATAACCCTTTTTTATCTACGTAAAAATTTGTTTCACTTCTATTTTTTTATGCATAGAAACACATTTCAGAAACACTGTCCTTTAGCTAAATGTATGAAATTTGAGCTAAATTTAATTCATATACACTAAAAGTATATATATCTCTTCATTCTTAAAATCTTAAAAGCTACTGTAAATGTTCT
The DNA here is from genome assembly GCA_002007465.1 of Ailurus styani. NCBI lineage: Eukaryota > Metazoa > Chordata > Mammalia > Carnivora > Ailuridae > Ailurus > Ailurus styani. The sequence continues at coordinate 297,243 of LNAC01000360.1, forward strand.
GCTTACTAATAGTTTTGATATTTACATTTTGTTATATCCCTCATTAAATGTTTCTGTTCATAATATTAGATATTTGTCATTAGTATTAAACAGTCCTTTTACAAAAAGGAATTGTCCCTATCCCTTACTGTGAACAGAGATTTGCCAAATATAAATTTGATGTTTGAGTGTAATTTGGGTTGACTTAATGAGGAAATTAGATTTTAGACAAAAATCCCCTTATTTGCTCACTTTTGTTTTTCTTTTCATATCTTTTGAAGATCTCAAGTAGTTAGGTATCTCATTCTTATAATCCATTCTTGTTGAAAAATTCTGAAAAAGGTTAGATTGCCTATCATTATTACTCTGGATTTTAAAGCAGTTTTCCTTCCAAGCTACTAAGAATACCAGTATTTTGATCTTTAATCTAATACTCTAGTGTTATACTAGCTTGGGAGTCTCCCAGATTACTATTTTATAATGTAGCAATGACATGAACTTTAATAATATTTAAATATTTCTTTCAGATTTTATATCAGCAAACCAGTTTATTCTGGCCTTCTCTGTTCCCTTTTTCTTGTCTCCGTTACTGGCTTCATTTCTGAAGTTTTTTTAGTGAAAAGTTTACTTTTTCTGTTTGTGAGTTATTTCTGTAATTTACAGTAGTTCTTAAATTGCATAAGACTCTAGTTAGCTGCCAGAGGTGACTCATTGTCACAAACTTATACTTGTTTTTTAAATTTGTCACTCAATTTATTTTGTAAATCATGGGAGTTGTTATAAGGGGTGGTATATAATGTTGGATATTATATGTTTATTGAATTTTAAAGTACACTACTCTTTTATAGAACTTAGCAACATTTGTGGTATGATCTCCTCACCACTTCACTTTGGTAATTTCCTCCCTTATCAGTTGAGTTGATCAGACATGAGGAAGCAGTTTGAGAATATGTTGTCTGTACTTGCCAAACATTTGGTTGAGCAACTATTTTAACAGCATCTAATTTTATCGTTTTATCTGGAGCAAAATGTAGTTTCTACTTATTTTTGTTGTAACTATTAATACTTTTGTATTAACCAGGTACCTTTTCCACATCCATTATCTTGTTGAATTATAGTGGCTTTTTCCCACAGAGGTGATGTTAAAGCTCCCTTTGTAAGGAGAGCTGCCCTTTTCCCTGCCTGCACAGGTTGCAGTGGGTTCTTCTAGAGCTCTAGAGAAAGAATTCTCAGAGCCTGAGTTTTGACTGCAGTTAGCTGTAAAAGGGCAGCAGATGTCTTTTTTGCAGGGCAGAAAGCTGCAGTTTAGAATAGAAACTTGGAATACAATTTTGCAAAGAAACTATGGTATAAATAGATTAATTAGTGCAAACATGTTTTCAAAGGATTGATACACCTTTGGAACATAAGCTGTTTGTAAGCTGGGACCTAGTTCCTGTACTCTGAGGTCTCCATGTTTTTCTTCACTTTGCAGATGACAAAAAGAGGCTATTGACCTCAGTTCTGAAGAAGACAAAATGGATAACAAAACCAGTTTTAGAAAAAAATCCAAAATCTTAAAAAGTTACTTTGACTGTAGAATCCTTAGCAACAGCAGTCCAGCTGCACTTCAGAACAGGTATACTGTCACTGGATTCATTGTAATTTACAATTTTTCTAGCCTTGAGCTTAAAATCATTGTAAGTTACAAGAACACTTAGGGAGGGGGTGCGGGGAGTGTCTTGACCTGCTGCATTGGATAATTGACTTGGACGTGCTCCCATTTGGTTTAAGTGTGGTGGTTCTTATAGGTAGTAATCAGAGGTTTCATGAGGCATATAGTAGAATAGGTCCTGGGGTAGTTAGAATGTGTTAGCAAAGACTTTGGGACTTTTTCTTTTTGTTCCGGATTTTTGTATTTTGAGGGCTAACTTGAGCTTACTCAAGATCTCTTGATCTTGAGATCTTTTTGCAGAGATACTGCAGATCTCTTACTGTCATGAGTAGTTTGCATAAAGTCGACATTGGTTGTAGACAAAGCATTAGAAGCTCGTTATGGGCTCTGACCCAGTTGTTAATGAATATGGGAAAACTTACTAGCCTGTTTATACTTAATCTACTTGTGATTTTTATGCTCCCTGTAAGTTATGAGTACTTTGGGATATGAGAAAATGTTAAAAAGTTCTCTTCATGGTAATTTCTTAGTATTCATTAGTGCATACATGCTCTCAGAAAAAATGGAAAGATTAATATTCTGGAGTGACCGAATCATATTTTTTACTTGTTTACTTTGAAAACTTAATGCTCTTAGAGACCATACTGCTGTTAACCCACATTATAAAGCATCCCACAATTCAACATATTTGTATGTTGCTAGATTGTTACATTATAAAAATTTTCAAAAGTACGGAAAAGTTGAAATAATTTTATAGCGAACACTCCTATTTAACACCTAGATTGCACAGTTAGTGTTTTACTTTATTTGCTTTATCAAATCTTTCTATTACTGCTTTTAAATCCTGCGTGTAGGGCGCCTGGGTGGCTCAGTGGGTTAAAGCCTCTGCCTTCAGCTCAGGTCATGATCTCAGGGTCCTGGGATCGAGGCCTGCATCAGGCTCCCTGCCTGGCAAGGAGCCTGCTTCCTCCCCTCTCTCTGCCTGCCTCTCTGCCTACTTGAAATCTCTCTCTGTGTCAAATAAATAAATAAATAAATCTTAAAAAAAAAAAAAATCCTGCGTGTGGACAATGATAGTACCTCATTCACTGTAATATGAGGAGTGTTATCTTTGTTCTCCAACTCCATAATTAAGAGGATCTCTTATTTTTGGACATTCATTTTCTATAATACTTGAACTTAATGAGTATAGATACTGTTAATTTATCACCCTTAATTGGACTGCAGGGTACAATCAAGATTTAATTTTTCTAGGTTTTGGTTAATAACTTACCTGAGTACATCATAAGTCAGTGCAAGTCTGTTAAGTGACTTGACTTTGCCAAATCTGATGTTTCAGAAGAAACTTTGAAGTTGTTAGGAGGGTATTGATGTTGATTTTACCAGACTTAATTTATGTGGAACACCTAAATTCTTTTTGGGTTATTAGAAGCCTCTTATTGGTCCGCCTGTTGCTTACTCTGAGTCATATTTATGCTCTTTTATTGCCATGTTTTGTCCAGATATTAATGCTTAATTTATGTATAATTGCAAAAGTGATTTCTTTCAGTCCCTAGAATTAATAGGAAAAAATGAAAATATTTTCAAATAATACAGGAGCCACGAATACAGTGTATGGGCCAAATTAATACTGTTTCAAGGGGAAAAAGTGTAAATGGTTTAACTTGCTATCCCTGATATTTACCTGATTCTGGTGGATATTTTTTTGTTTTTAAATCATTCTTTTCTGAATGAATTTCTGTGTCCTCACTTTACCTAATTCTGACACAAATAATTTCCAGGGATTTAGAAATTGATAGAAAGTGTCAATACCATAGGATTTTAGTGTTAGGTGGAGGTAAGGGTTGGAAGAGATAGGAGCAACTGCCAGAGGTTCATGTTTTAAGTAAATGCAGGTAAACTGGCATTTGTCGACTTGGAGTTTTATTTCTTTGTACAAACACCTTCAGAGTTTTAAATGAGAGGCATCTAAACATTGGAATATAACCTGTATGTAAGTTGGTGAATGCCTTTATATTGGTCAAGTTTATACTGTTTTTAGAAATACACGTTTCTAAAGAATTGTGACTGCAACACTAATTAAATTGACCATATCATTAGTGACCATTTTTTTCTCTCTGTGGAACTTAGTGTTGCAGGATAACTTTAATATACGTTCTAAATGGTAGTAGATGCTTAGTTTTTAGTGGAATTGAGGAGATAAGGTAACATCTCTTATTTCTGTAGATAAAAAATACTTGAATTCAGTATTCCCCTAAGAATTGAATAATACAGGTCTGCTTGTCTCCAAAATCTATGTCCTTTTTACTGCATCCTCTGCCTTCAAGGCAGGCTTAAATGAAAATGTCCTCCACTTAATTTATGTTTTTTAATCAGCTGCCCTGATTTAAGTCTTAACATATTGGCCTATCAGAATGCCTGGGCACAATCCATGCCTAGCTAACTAAACTCACTAGTTGGATAATGGCTAATTACTTGTTTTGATGTAGGGAAGAGAGAAGAGTTGATAATGACTTAAAGTTTTTATTTGTTTTTATTTATTTTTTAAAGATTTTATTTGAGAGAGAGAGCAGGAACTGGAGGGGTGGAGCAAAGGGAGAAGTAGGCTTTCCCTGAGCAGGGAGCCCGACCTGGGGCTTGATCCCAGGACTCTGGGATCATGACCTGAGCCACCAAGGTGCCTGACTTCAAGTTTTTAAATGAATGACTAGGGAGTTTTCAGAGATGGGGCTTTTAAGGGGGAATGCTGAGTGAGAAGAAACGAATGAATCAAAGTGAATATTGTTTTATTTAGATTTATTTTGTATATAAAAAGTTCATTGTAATAAGGTTGGAAAAACTAAGCCATTCCAGTTAAGGGAATTTTACCTGGTGGGAGTTCAGTAGACCCAGAATTCTATCGTCTACAGGGCTTCCAGAGTGTATGTGGGCTTGGCTTGTTTTCAGGGCAAAGAACCTGACCAGCGAAGGGATGAAGTACTTTTTCTAAGGTTGTAGTTTGGCTACATTCTTTTCTATTTTCTTTGCACCTTTGTTTGCACTAGAGGGCGTTTTCTGAGACAACTTCTCAGAAATTTTGAAACAATTTGAAAATTGTTATTTGAGAAGATGAAAGAAAGTTTGTTTCTACAACTTAGTTTAAATTGACAATATTGGAAATGTTGGCAATTGAAGTTTAGCTATGAAATGGTTTTTATGTGAAGTTTGACTTCCTTAGAATTGGTGATACAAAATTTGTGTGCTTCACTTATCTGTAATTTCATTGAGTTAATAGTTTTCATGCTTTAGGTTTTTGTTTTTTAACTTTTTCATTCCTATATGAAGAGAAAGACTATTCATAAAGTCATAAAGAAAATTTGTTTATATTAATAAAGTATAAATGATTAGTTGATAACTAAATTGATAACATTTCTTTTGAGGTTTTCTTTTAATTTCCTTTTTATGTCATACAAGTTTGTCAGCTCTTCTCCGGTAAAGACTTTTCTTAACAGTGCAGTGTTCTTTTCTTTAGTGATATCTAGCAATCTTTCCAACCTACACATGACTTTAGATGAATTTGGTTTTTAATCTTAAATTGGTGAGTCTTTCTCTCCATAGATAGATGGATAGATAATATTGTAGCGTGTGCTGTTTTCTGTACAATTTTTAAGTTGAAATGTAGTAATTCATAATTTCTAAAGTTCCTGTATATGCACAGCTTAAATTATTGTTTGTTGCTGGCCAAATGGGTAGAGTTGATGAAAAGAATCACCACTGGGAAACTCACTTCTGACCACCATGTTTATTTCATCCCTATTCTTTTTTTAAAAATTAAAGTATAATTGATATTTTAATAATTTCAAGTATACAGCATAATGATTGAGTATTTGTATACATTTTGAAATGATATTAAGATGTTAACACTTCTCACCTTATATAAAGTTACAAAAATTTTTTTTCTTGTGATGAGGACTTTTAAGATCTATTCTCTCAGCAGTTCATGCCTATTCTTAAAATACCAGTAACTCCTTAAAGTAGAATAAATTCTATTTAGGTTTTATTATTAAGGTAAATTATTAAACCATCTTACTTGTATAATTCACAGGAACGATAATGGAGCACAGAATTATTAGAAGGCAGCACTTTTGAAGTTTTTGGGATATTCTTTGTAAATGTCTTAAATGTTTATATAAGCATGAGAAAAATGTTCTGCAAAAGCTTTTGGTGAGAAAGTGTTTAGTTTCAGTCTTCAAAAAGTTTTTCTTTTATGGTGAAATATAACACATTCTGAAAAGTATATAAACCTAACGTACAATGTAATGACTAATTATAAGATAAACACCCATGTGATCATCACCCAGATCAAGAAATAGAACATTGCCACCACCTCAGAAGCCTTGATGTGTGCTTGCCTCCCCTGCTCACCACTTGTATAGTAATTACATACTTGCTTTTCCTCATAGGTGGTGCAATTTTGTGTGCATTTCTTAAATAATATAATTTAGTTTTGCCTATTTTAAAACTTGAGATAAATGCACTTAGAGCTTTTGTGTCTTTTTTTTTTTTTCCCTCAGCATTGTGTTTTAGATCCATCTTCACTGATCAAAGGGGCGTGGAGAATACATGGTAATAAGGTTTAGCAATCATTTGATTAACGGGGCTGCTTACCCCGCTGAGGAGGTTACCTGCTGTTTCGCAGCAGGAAGTACTTGTAGGAAAGGGAAAGCCTCCTTCTCTTCACTTGAGATCAAAAATTATCTCAAGATTGATACTTTGGGCTGGTGTTAACCTTATCTCCAGATAACCTTGACAACTTTTCAAAAAGTACTAACTGGCCAAAGAGATTCAGTCTTTCAGCAGACACTGAGACTCCAAGGAAGAAAGGGTGAGGAGGGAGACATCACTGTCATTCAGGAGACAAATGATAATCAGATAAATGCAAAGGACTGGTTTTTAAACATAGCTTTTGCCAACTATTGTTCACTTTAAAACGTATTAAAATTTATTTAAGGTAGGGAGTGGTTGTTAGTTCTTGAAAGAAATAAGGAAAGAGAATGTTGGAAAGATCTGAACTGAAGGAATTTAGGAGAACCCTGAGAATGGGCTGTTTAATAATGTATTGGTATCTTTATAAAGGATTGCTTTCTATTCTTCTTTCTTCCATGACTACTAGTCTTTTTCTTTCCCATATCTTTATTTCCTTTATTGATTTAGTATCTGTCTTTGTCTTCAGAAGAATAGGAGAGGTTTGATAGTAGCAAGTTCCTTTCAGAAATTGTCTCCAAGGGGATAAAAAGTTTCATTCAAAGAATAGTAACAGTCAGGCATTGAGTAATGTATATAATTGTCTAATCACTATGTTGTATACCTGAAAAAAATTCAACATTGTATGTCAACTATACTTAAGTTAAAAAAAATAATAAAGCAAATGATGTTTTATGTGTGATTCTACATGATTCTTTATGTAGGAGCTTGAAATCTGTTGGGGTATGGAAATTTGGCAGTGTGTGTTGGCAAATGATTAAGGATATTGCAAATGAGATTTTAGGCCGTGACCAGTTGGCTGGATATCCTAGGAGAACTTTAAGGGAAGGAGATTTTAGTTCAGTGGGTATTTCTTCCAAGTAAGCTTTTCTTTTAATTAGAAAGCAGTTCTTAAGTGAAATAGTCACCAAGAATGCTTTTTAATGCATGTCTGTTTACTGGTCAGAATGATTTTGATCAAATTGGATGGTATTTTTCTGCTGCCCTTTAGTATGTAACCTATGCCACATGAATGGATAACAGTTGATTTCTTTTGTAAACAAATAAAGCCTTGTCATAGTTAGTGCATTACTGAAGAATTTAAATCTAGGACTGCCTTTCTTCAAACTCTCAATTTAGTCAACTAGTATTTCTACAGAATTCAAACTTAAAATTTCAACCAAGTATCATAAGGAAGGTATGTATATACATACTTATTATCTCTTGTCCCCATATCCCTTGTAATATATGCCAGAGAGAAATATAAATGACTTTGAATTAGGCTGTATTTGGATAATGGTCCAACCTAATGATTTAAGCTTCTTTAATACCTCTGGTATTCCTCTTGTTTGAATTCCCCAGGGAAGTAGGGATAATTTTTTTTTAAATTAGTTAGGAAACATGCCAGGCATACTTCTTTCAGAAATAACAATCTAATATAGTCTATCTGCCTTGTGCGAGAGGTCTAGATACAGGTTTTATTGACTCCAATATAAAACAAACTTTGGTTAAATTTTGTTCGGGACTATTCATTTAACTAAATAGGCTAGAGCCATTTTGAAGATTTTAACACCTGTAATGTAAAAACACTCAAGGAGATTTAAGTTATTTGTTTTTTGCTTTAAGTGGTAAAATACTGTTACAGTGATACGGTTCTTATTTCCTTCTCTAATGAATAATAATATTAATAACTTACTGTTACTATAGAGAGATGTTCTTAGGGTAAGAACATCATTTCTAATCATGCTAGAATATCCTACACTGTATTAGGAACGTAGTGGGTTCAATTTATATTAACATGGATCCTTATCCTTAATGTTATCCAAATTTTATGTTTCGGTGATGGTAGTAATAGCATAGGAAGTCTCTATTGTATAATACCCTGATAACCTTGGATTTGACTGTGATATCAGTAGTGATATTGTGATTCATAAGAAGTATGTGTTTGGTCTTCATCCTCATTTCTGGCACAGAGCTCCTAAAACCTTTGTAATTTTCTAGGTGATGGGGGTGGGGGGAGGAAGGCATCTTTTGTTATGTTAATGAAGTGACTTTGGGAAGCCCCTAGGTCAACTGAGGATGGGAGTTGGTTGCCTGTGGGACCCACCCTGTGATTAGAGGGTTAGAAGTGTAAGTCCTACTCCTGACTACTGGAAGGGGAGAAGGGCTGGAAGTTTAATCACCAGTGGCCCCAATAATTTAATCATGCCAGTGTGATGGAGTCTTCATAAAAACCCCAAAGGGCAGAGTGTGGAGAACTTCCATATTTGTGAATATGAGGAGATTTTGGGAGGGTTTGGTGTACTCGGAGAGGGCATGGAAGCCTCATGCCCCTCCCCACATAATCTTGCCCTTTGAATCTCATTTATCTGGCTGTTCCTGAGTTCTGTCCTTTTATAATAATCTGTGATCTAATAAGTTAAATATTTTCTCTGTTCTGTGAGCAGCTCTACCCTAAATTGAACCAAGGAGAGGGGGTCACTAGAATTTCTTGTCTGTAGCTAGTTGACTAGAAGCTCTGGTGACAACTTGGACTTGTGATTGGTTTGTGAAGTGGGGGATTGGGTTGCTGGGGAGGTCAGTCTTGTGGGACTGAACCTTTGTGGGATCTAACACTATCTTAGTGTCAGAATTAAGGTGATTTGTAGGACAAAGATGTCAGAGAAATGATTGTTGGTGTGGAAACTCACCACCCCCTCATCTAAGAGGTGGATCTTTTATTAGTGAACATCATAATCTCACCCTCAGTAAAGGTGTCATTTTAATCTTATAGAAGAAGGAAAGAATTGATGCAGAAAGGAAGTGATAATGCTTATGGAGAATAATTTCTGTGAGTGAGTGATTGCCATCAGCATTTGGGAAATGACTGGCTAGCTGGATATCCTAGAACTTTAAGGGAGGGAGATTTTAGTTCAGTGAGTATTTCTTCTAAGTATAGGTTAACTGTCTCAACTTTTAACTCATTTTACTGTTAAGGAATATTGAATAAGAAAAGACCAGTTAATGATGTTAACTTTTGAGCTGATAAATGAAACAGGACATGTCAGCAATAAAAGTGAGGTTCGTAAGGTGGCATTTTGTTTGAACTTGAGAAATATATCTTGATATGGAGGAATAGTAAGAATAGAAATGATCATTAGGTATGTAGGCATTAAATTCATGCACATGATGAGTTTGGGTGGGTTGGATTAATAATCCACTCGGTTTCTTGGCTCTTGATTTAACTGTGATTACAGCATCCCCCATCCAAAAGTAGAGCATTCCAATGAAAACTTTTGTAAGCCAAAAATGCACAAAGTAAAGAACCATTAATTTATATGGAAAGAAAATGTTTTTGGTGTTCCCAGACCCCAAAAATAACCCTACACTTTTTTGATGTACAAAAGGCTTAGGCCTAAGGGACACAGAAAATAAAGAGCGATAAGGAATAGACAGGCGCTCACAGATGCGGTTCACAACTATGGTGGCTTGATGCCGAATGTTGTTCCCAAGGGACGGAGGTTGATGGTGCCATTCTCGCAGCTCAGGTTGCAGGCTGCCTCCTTAATGCATGCTGCAAAACAAATAGTGAACGCTGTTTTTCCTTTTTGCCATTTTCCGTAAAAGTGAAAATTCTCTGATTCTTTTGGTTATCGAGAATAGGTAACTAACGTAGGTTGGTGAAGTTGAAGGCGAAGTGGCAGAAGGGGAACTGTCAAAAAGCAGGTGATAACCTGTATTGGTAATTAATTTGGAAATTAAGTGAGACTTTAGGAAGCCATCACAGCTTGGACTGATTTCACTTAAACCTTCACACAAGAGGTTAAAGGATACTAAATAAAAATACTCATTGGGGTTAAATAAATCACCTGTCTCCAGTATTATGTGTCTGCAGTAGAAATAGCTTTGTCTATGTCTAATTACTGGGAGGATCATTGAATATTGTAGGTCCTGAGAGTTAAATAAGCCAAAATATAGTCATTACCTTTTCTTAATTGTTTGTATTATTATTATTACTTAAGTAATCTCTACAGCCCATGTGGGGCTCGAACTCAAAACCCTGAGATCAAGAGTCCTGTGCTCCTCAGACTGAGCCAGCCAGGTGCCCCAAGCCTTTACCTTTTTTTTTAAAAAAAAAACAACAAAAAACTATGGATTGAACTCTAACAAAATGACTGGTCAACTTTTTATACTATAATAGCAACACTCCTTTGAGTCCTAAAACTGATATGTTGTATAGGTTTCACCGGATGTTTTTGTGTACTTTTTTTTTAAACCTTTATCCATCATTGTGCCTTTAAATCTGTTACAGTGAACAGGGTTTGTTGAATAGATTAACAATTAAAATATTGCATATGTTCTCAATTTTTAAAAATTTAATAAGTTTCATGGAAGTTTAATTTTAATCCTAAAATCATTTTTACTCTACACCATAGCTAAAGAAAACTGTATTTTAATAGGCCAATCAGCTTTCTGGCATTAGAAGGGACAGGATAATGAAACAATATGTGGTAGATGAAATAAATCTAATCTTAAATCTATAAAGGCCAGTTATTCACTGAAAGTAGAAAAATGAGCATTAGAAGCAACTAAAATCTTTTTTTTTTTTTAAGATATATTTATTCTTTTGAGAGGGAGATCACATGCAGGGGGAGGGGCAGAGAGAGAGAGGATCCCCAAACGGACTCCCCACCCAGCGTGGAGCTGAAAAAGGGCTGCAAACCACACGGGGCTCCAACCCACAATCCATGAGATCACCACTCCACCCGAAACCAAGAGTTCAACAATTAAGGGACTGAGTCACCCAGGTGCCCCGCAACTAAAATCTTTTTAAATCTTTTTTTGAAGATTGTTAAAATGAGTGGGTCACTTCTTTAGAAAGGGAGATCATTTCTCTTGTTTAGTATACTTTATTTTGGTTGTTTAAATAATTTACCATTTTTAAAGTGTAAAATAAACAGCATTTAAAACGAAAGGTTTTCCTTTTGAAGTAAAAATTCTAGACATTTAAAAAGTTTATAATAAATGCTGTTATAATTGTCAGATATGAATTACAACATAAAGCTATAAAATTTTTCATAGACCAAACTACTGAAAATGCAAATTGCATATAAAATAATGTATATGCCATATGCGTAATTATGAACATAGTGATAAACACCCATGTGAAACCCCTGCCCAGCTACAGAACTAGGGTGTTACCAGTTTCACATCCATCCATATTTCTTCTCTAGCCTGTTCTCCTGGTTTTCCTCTTAGCACTAAGAAACCATTATCTTAGTGTTGTTTAACATCTCCTTTGTCATTATTAAAATATATATATACATATGTTTGTGTCTCTAGACAATATATTGCTAAGTTTTGCTTTGGAGCTTTAAAAATGGTAGTATTCTGCATTTAATTTTCTTTGATTTGCATTTATATATTTACTAGTTGATGAATATTTAGGTTTCCAACTTTTTGCTTTCATGAATAATGCTACTATGAACACTCAAAACTATTTTTGGGTGCATATGTGTGGATGGTTGCTGGAGTATATACCTCGGAATTTTGTGACAATTTTTGTTTCAATTCATAAAAGTATAATACACCACCTCAAAGCTTGGTGACAAAAAAGCATTCCATTGTTTCACAACTCTGGATAGAATGGGAGTTTTTTCTTCTTTGTCATGTCAACTGTGGTGCTGGGATGATTACAGTCATCTGGAGGCTCAACAGGCTACATTCAGCTGGGGCTAGACATGCTGGGATGCTATACTGCTTAAGAGTCATCTGGAGTCTTGATTGGGAGCACAGCTGCAGCTTTTAGCTCCTTCATGTGGCTGCTTAGGCTGCCTCACAGCATGGCGGCTGAATTAGAAGAAAGAGCATTCCAAGAGCAAAAAAGCTGCTTGTCCAATTAAGGGCTAGGTGTGGAATGATCACTGTCACTTCCAGTATATTTTATTGTTCAAAATAGACACAGGCCTATCAGAGAGTCATACATACTGGAAGGGACAGAATTATTTCGGACTATCTTTGGAGACTGGTTACCATAGCGTGTATCATTTTTATTTCTTTGTCATTCACAGAAGACTCTGCTTTTATGTTTTATGTTTGTGTCTCTGGTCATTTTTTTGTTTTTTTAACTTGGTTATTTTGTATTTGGGATACTAAGTCTGGGTTAAATTTATTGCAAATTTTAATGTTTTTTGTGGCTTATTGTTCTTAAGCACTGTAAGATAGATATTTTATTACCCCTGTTTTACAGATAAGGAAAGGAAATACTGCTTAGGGTGTTGAGAGAATACTTTGTGAAGTCAGAACCCTTGGGTGATATTTTTGGTTTTAAAAAAAGCATGTGCAAATGTGTACAATTATGAAATGGCATGATGCTTCCATCCATCTACTTATTACACCCCTCCACTTCCAAAAGACTGAGGCTTGGAAAAACAAGTATTTTTTATTCACTTAATATTCTTGGTAAAGTGCTAAGTGACTTGACCAGAGTGACACAACCATTACATTCATCTCCCAAGTTTTTTCTAGTCCTACCTATCTTGCGTATACCCATACTTGACAGTTCTTTTCCCCACTAAATTATTCAGTTGGATCAGTCAGTAACTATCTGCCAACACATTTCAAAACTTTTGTTTTTGATAGCTGGACTAGTTCCTTTGTGTGTATGCTGTAGATCTCAGAAGACAGTGGTAGGGAATTGGCAAATATTTAAGGTTTTCTTGACTGATCCTACCTGCAGACTTTATCACGGAAATTAAGTTTCTTAAGTGTTGTGGTCAGAATATTTTTTCAAAATAATAGAAGCCAGAGATTCACAACCAATATTCAAATACTTTATGTACTTTAAAGAGCACACTTTTAGGCTTTCAGTGTAGTGAGTTGCTTTAAAACTGAAGATACTACAGAACAATTCTGAATTCCATAATGCAAGGCTTTAAATAAAATGAGACAACTTTCTATCATGCCTGAACAAATAAAAAATACACTGAAATAAACTTGTAGACACTTCCCAGCTCTCAAATTAGGAAGATTGTTCTGTGTAAAAGTTTCCCATCATTACAGTTCTGTATGTTGAAGACAGACACTTCAGTACAGCTCTCTAGTGTAAAAGCAGTGCTTCAGGGAGCATGACTTATTTTCAAGTCCCTTCAGATTTCTTAGATCTAAGATTCAAAGGCAGAAATGAAAGTCATAATAAGACTGCTTACTGGATGAATTCTTTGACATGGAATAGAATACAGAGCATCTTTAGACTTCGACTCAGAAACCTTTTCTACAGAGATACCAGCCATTGTATGACCAAGCCTTTTACTCATTTTTATTCTTTCCTGCCCCAGATTCTCCCACTTTCAGTATCCTGCATTAGATTTAGTTACCTTCCTCAAGAAGTATAATGTATTTGCTGTAATATTGATATAGTGTTACCATGACAAAGTATAGGTGTCAAGTGCAGTAATTTGGCAAAAAGTTAATGCCAGATTGCACCAGGTTTAACATAATGTAACACCGTTTGTAAAAAAGAGAGGGGGGTAGTCCATTTAAGATTTGGTAAATGCGGGGCGCCTGGGTGGCTCAGTGGGTTGAGCCTCTGCCTTAGGCTCAGGTCATGATCTTGGGGTCCTGGGATTGAGCCCCGCATCTGGCTCTCTGCTCGGCGGGAGAGCTCTCTTCCCCCTCTCCCTCTGATTACCTCTCTGCCTACTTGTGATCTCTGTCAAATGAGTGAATAAAATATTTGAAAAAAAAAATTCAGTAAATGCATTTGCAACTTGTAATTCTCAGAATAAACACATTTTAAAATAGAGTGTACCCCAAACATGTTGATCTCTGAGGAGTTTAATACATGTTATTTTATAGAAATTTTTGACATTACTTTAGATATGTTAAGGATACCGAAGTTTTCATATAGTTCAGTATTTTCTGTCTCTTCAACCCCTTTCAAATGGGAAGGGAAAACTGTTCATTCTTTCTTGAGTTATGTTTGCTGATACTTTCTGTTTGAAAAGTTTCTGATTAAAAACCAGGTAAATGGAATAACTTTTGGTTTCTCTGGACTACAGAATGAATTTATACCTAGAAGAGAACATAGAAATCATAGAAATTGTTTAAGTGGTTGCCATAAACATGTTCTGCAGAATACATATCCTAGGAATTGTAGTTCAAAGCAACCTCTGATAATTTAAATTTGGAAGACTGCATATCCCATCCACTTGTTTATAATACATATTAGCATGTTAAAGGCTCAGATGTTCTTGAACACGTTCTTAATTTTCTTTAATCTAGTGTTTACCATACTTAATTTAGAAATTACTGTAGAGTTTTTTAAAAATTATGTTCCATACAATGCATACTTAATGTGTGTTAGTTGGAAATCTTATTTCTGTAGAATATGAATATATGCCCTTAAATATATGTAACATAATACATTTTTATATTTTTAATGTTTATTTGGAAATCTTATTTATATAGTATGATATGTAGTAATTATATAATATCAATAAGTAGATATATAATAAGCATAAATATGACATGTTTATATAATGTTTGTTGGAGATCTTTTTTCTATAATATATGAATGTGTGTCTGACCTAAATAAGTATTATATACACATGTATGTGTGCTGTGTGGGGAGGAAGAGAATATATGCCAGGTGTGTGAAGCTCTTTCCTTTTGCCCAGATGTTTTAGATCTCAGTATATATCAGCAAAAAATGTCATTGGATAGTTTTAATTTATCAGATCCACTATTTTATTTATTTTATTTCTTTTAAGGATTTATTTATGCAAAGGCACCAGTGGGAGGGGAAGGGGAGAGAGAGAGAGAGAGAGAAAATCCCAAGCAGACTCCTCACTGAGTGCAGAGCCCAGCATGGGCCTTGAATCTCAGGTCCCTGAGATCATGACCTGACCCAAAATCAAGAGTTGGACGCTTAACTGATGAGCCACCCAGGTGCCCCCAAATCCACTATTTTATATGTGATCCTAGATTTTTTCAGATTTTTTTTGAATGGCATTAAAATACTTTTATCAGTCTGTTATTTTGATGTAATTTTTTTAGTGCCAACTTCTCTTTGTCCTTCCCTTTATTTAACTAGTTTATTAAGTGTCCTTTATAAAGCAGACCAGACTCTCCTTTTTCAAATGAATACTTAGGAAAATTGATAGCTGTCACAGTCAGTAAAGGCAGAATTTAAAAGATAGGACTGTAGCATGGATCTTGTTTTCAGTTAATGTGTTTGGGAGAAGTTTTGCTCTGTTTGTTCTTAGGAGTTCTGTTATCTTTTTGATTTGTAATGCATCTCATCTTAAGTGAGGAAGTATATAGAGAAGCTCAAAAAATTTCTGCAGGACAGTTAGCTTTTGACCAAACCTTTTTTTTTTTTTTAAAGACTTCATTTATTTATTTGTCAGAGAAAGACAGAGCACACGCAGAGGATGCAGCAGGCAGAGAGAGAAGCAGGCTCCCTGCCGAGCAAGGAGCCCGATGTGGGACTCGATCCCAGAACTCCGGGATCGTGACCTGAACCAAAAGCAGAGGCTTAACAGACTGAGCTACACAGGCATCCCAACCCTTGGTTTTGTTTCGTTTTGTTTTTACCATGTGTTCCTAAAATAGAAAAACAGGTAGTTTGTCCATCTGATAAATACAGCGTGAACTCTGCTTAGGGAGATCTTGAATCATTAGGATTCATCCTTCAGTTTTAAGAGCAGAGAGGTGAGAGTAGTCTTAAGACCCAGTTGTAGGGCGCCTGGGTGGCTCAGTGTATTAAAGCCTCTGCCTTCCGCTTGGGTCATGGTCCCAGGGTCCTGGGATCGAGTCCCGCATCGGGCTCTCTGCTCAGCAGGGAGCCTGCTTCCTCCTCTCTCTCTGCCTGCTTCTCTGCCTACTTGTAATCTCTGTGTCAAATAAATAAATAAAATCTTAAAAAAAATAAAACCAGTTGGAACTTCTTGTATATAAATGAGTAGTGGTGATTTGGTGGCATGGTAGTGGTCAATCTGTATTCATGGGTCTTTACAAACTTCAGAATTGACCTAGTAGAACAGTAAGAAAAAAATAAAGAAAAGAAAAAGGACTACTTTATTCCGTATCATTCTTTTAAATTTTTAAGTCTTTTAAATTTTCTTGTTTTGCTGTTGTTAAACACTGATGAATCTGTTACCCTACTAGGCTTGAATATATCCTTGCATGAGTTTCCATTGTTTAAGTAATAAAATTAGCAATGTGTTTAATATGTTATCTAGATGGTGTTTATATATATGTAGATGTGGTAGGACTGGGTTTAGATTGTTAGTTTTAGTAGTTCTAGTAAACTGGTGTTTTTTTCTCCCACGTGTACCTGCCTGTCAATCTGGTATGCTTTTGTTTTTGATCCTGCCACTAGATGGCAGGAATAATAAATGGTAGATTGAAATGCCAACTTCAGCTGGTGGCCTTAGCAGCTTTGTACTTTTCCTTTACCTTTGTTCTCTATTCCCAATAGTGCTGAATTTGAGGTATATAGGAAGTCTCTCAACTATTGGGATTTACGTAGATCTGGTACCTTGTAGCCTGAGAGTGTACCTAGTGACAAGGTGAAGGAGAAGGAGCAGAAAACCTTTAATCCTAGATATAATCATTGGTGTTCTAATACTTTTTACTTCGTGTGTGTGTGTATGTGTGTGTGTGTGTGTGAAATTCTGTCCTTTCCTTTATTTCTTGATTCCTTACACTTGCATCGGCATCCATAATTGGTCATTTCTGTTGGTGGAACTAGTTGCCTTCTCCTTTACTAAGTGAATACATGTTAACTTGGCCAATTTTGTAAAATGTTAACACTACACTTTGCAAACAAACTCAGAGTTATAATTGATTATATGAATCTTTTCACAGAATGTATTATTTTCAAAGTAGCCTACTGATAGCCTTTGAAAAGTAAGAGTGATGGACAAATTCTAGGGTGGTGGGAATGTAGCTTCCATGATTATGTTATGTAAGACTGTGTTACTAGTGGACTTGTACCAGAGACTCCTTGCTGGTTTATGGAGTAATCAGCCTTGTTGGAGAAGTCCATGCACAAGGAACTGCAGGAAGCCTCTTAAGAGGCTCCGATCAACATCCAGCAAGAAATCAGGACCCTTGGTCCTATAGCTTCAAGAAAATGTTCTGCCAGCTAACCTAAGTGAGCTTGGAAATCAGTTCATTCCTTGAATGAGTCTCCAGATGAGAACCCAACCCTGTTAACTCCTTGATATACCCCCCCCAAAAAAAGAAAGAAAATTTTTAAAGAAAATTAATACAGATACCCTTGATAAACCTTTCACATCTCTGAATATTGCCTGTTTGCCAGGGTGTTGTAGATACAATGGTATGAGCCCAAATAGACATGATTCTACTCTGGGGGAGGGATAGACTTGAAACCCTTAAGAATGACAAATACTCTGAAGACCTATGATGCCATCAGAGCATCTGATAAACATAAATACCTCTTTAGTACTTAACTGGTCTTTTTACAACTTACTCTTCCTAGGTTGTTTTCTCATTTTCTAGCAAAATCTTGACATCACAAAATTTGATCTAGCTTTATTTACTGTTAGTATTATGAAAATAACTAATGTGTATTTTTTAGCCCTTGCACATGCTCTTTCTTCTTTCTGAAACACTTCTGTTCTTGCCTGCCTTTTTGCTCAATAACCCATCCAAATTTAAGTTAGATGTCAGTTAAGTTCCATGAGGAAGCTTTGTGAGGACAGGTGTGTTCTGTTTCTACAGTACCTAGCACAGTGCAGGTAGTCCCATTAAAAACAAACAAAAAAACAATAAAAAACCTTGATAGGAAGTATTCATTACTGGTCAAAGTATTAATGGTACTCCTACTTTGGAGAATTGTTTAATGTTTTTAAATATATCTGTACTCTGTAACCTAAGAGTGGTTATTGAGTGGAATTGCTAAATATTTATCCAAAGAAATAAAAACACATGTCCTTAAACAAGACAGAATTTATTGTAGTATTCATAAAATGCAACAGTACTCAGGAATAAAAAGAGAACAAACTGCTGCTATATAAATCTCAAAAACATGTTAAATTAAAAGAACCACTTATTGAAAGTAGAATCTATGATCTATATTAATTTATTTTAAGATTTCTTTATTTGAGAGAGCACGTGAGCAGTGTGGGGTGGGGCTGGGGTAAGGGAGAGGGAGAGAATCTCAGGCAGTCTCCTCATTGAGCACAGAACTCGACGTGGGGCTGGATCTCATGACCCTGAGACCATGACCTGAGCAGAAACCGTGAGCCACTCAACTGACTAAGCCACCCAGGCAGCCCTACACTATATTTATATAAAATCTAAGAACAAAATGAATCTATGGTAAAAGAATTCAAAGTATTTGGGAGGGAGAAGTGACAGGAAAGATTCACATGAGAACTTTCTGGGTGATGGTTTTGGGTGATAGTTATGGTTTGATGGTATATATAAAATTGTCAAAACTCATTGAATCACATGTAAGATCAGTATATTTTAATGCTTCATATAAATTATTCTTTGGAGAACTGTTAGATGTCCTTTTGTATCCCTTTTGTTCCTTTCTCTGCTTGATTGTAGTTGTTGCCTGTCCCTCCTGTCAGTTTGTCAAAGATTGTTAGCTTTATGAGGTCACGGACCAAATTTCCCTTTGGTTCTTAGAATTGTGAACTTGTATGCATAATGCCTGGGCTTATTGATTCTGAGGAAAAACTTATTTGTGAACTCTAATTTCTTCATAAGTTGGTATCTATACTTTATGGTTGCATTTTTAAGAAAAATATTTGCATTATTACAGAATCTTATATTCAGTGTTTTTATGTAGCTCCTAGCTTTTTCTGCTCTAGGATGCACAAAAGACATCTGTTTAAGTGTTGGTAGAGTAATCTTGCTCCAATTACAGTTTTGCCAACCACAGTTTGAGATAGCACAGTGCTATATTTATATACCAAAATTTAAAAATCCAGTCTTTTTTATAAATGTGAAGTTTATTTTATTCCTCTAAAACAAATGAAAACTAAATATTAATCATGTTTTCTCCTGAATCTCTTTTTGTCATCTCTCCTTAATTTTTTGAGGTGGGGCAAAAAAAAGATAACCTATTATTTTACTTTTTAATACAGAAAGTCTTAAGCACCAGAGTAATTTGAAAGAGAACAGGGCAATTACATAGCACTTTGTCTAACTAGTGCTATTCTTTATGGTGGTGGTATTATTTTTTTCCCTTATTAAAATAATGTTTTAAATGATTTAATGGCTGGAAAAATAAGTATAGTCTTGATTTCCCAAAACTGCCTCAGTGTTTCACAGGTAGTTTTTTCCAAACTACTGAACTGCTGTAACTCACAGCAGTTTTTTAGGGCTGGAAAGAAATGCTTTTCTAATATGACTTAGGTGTTGGGGGGTCTTTTGAAGTTAAGTTTAAAATTTTGCAGAATATTTACATACATTCTTCTGGTGAGAGGATACATATTTTCTTTTAAAATTTTTTTTAAAGATTTATTTTATTTATTTATTTATTTACTTACTTACTTACTTACTTACTTATTTGTTTTGACTGGGGTGGGGGGAACACAAGCAGGGGGAGTGGGAGAGGGAGAAGCAGGCTTCCCGCCAAGCAGGGATTCCGATGGTGGGCCTCGATCCCAGGACTCTGGGATCATGATCTGAGCCGAAGGCAGATGCTCAACGACTGAGCCACCCAGGCGCCCATGAGAGGATCCATATTTTCATCAGATTGTCAGAGTCCCTCACCCAGAAAAATTCAAAAACCGATCTCGTCTCTGAGGGGTTTTTGTTGTTGTTGTGTTTTCATTTTGTTTTGTTGCGGTCTTTTTCATTGCTAGTCCATGGTTTTGCCAACTTTTCAGAGACAACCAACCCTAAGGTTGGCAACTAATTCTTTCATATTGAGTGTTTACCTGTACTGAACACTGTGAAAGTGTATTTGATATCTCTGTTCGTTCTCTTCATGTCTTCATTGTTGTTTTGACTTTTTGTGACCTTTTTGGTTGTAGAACTAGATCTTAATAACTCCTCTCATTGCTTCTGTGTTCCAAACCATCCCAGATAAAAGAATGATGAAGAAGAAATACTCCTTTAGTAAACCTGATTCTTTTTTTATATGGAATCTCTGGTCAGAAGTGCTTGTTCTCACTTATGAGAAATGTATACTTGGCAAGATTTTTAGAAATATCAAAATCTGAAACAATGTAGCTGCATACATATCTTATCTGTCACCTGATAACTTATTCTGTCCTGACTCTTCTATTGCTAATCTTATTGCTTTTATCCTTGAGGTGGTACCTAGCTATAAAAACCTGTAAAAAGATAAAATAGCACGATTGCAAAAATTCAGAAAATTCATGTTAGAGTTGCTGCATTTTGATATCTGTATTCTATTTTAGTTTAACAAGTAGAATTTAGTATTGTAGCTAAAGGCCATGGATTTTTTTTTTTTTTAACTCTACACCCAATGTGGAGCTTGAATTCATGAGCCTGAGATCAAGAGTCACATGATCTACCGACTGAGCCAGCCAGGTGCCCCCTCCTATTTCGCTTTGATTCCTGGGAATTACTAGTTTTTAAACTCATAGGCCCTTTTGACCTGCATTTTTGTATGTTTTATGTAGTCTTGAATTTTTATATCTACACCTCCCTTGTCCTTTATCTTTCTGCATTACCTCTATTTTATTATTTTTGTGGAATAAGATGTCAAATTAAGATGTCTTATAGATCTTAGGATTTTAAAAAAATTTTATAGACTTTGATTGCAAAGCTTTTAGTACTAATGGTACATTTAACATTCAAGTCACTTTAACAAATATTGATGGTGTGATAACTGTGCCAGGTACAGAACCAAGGATTAGGAATGTATATGGGGGTCTCTGTTATAGTAGAACTTATTTTCTGGCAGGTAAACATGTAAACAAAGATCTAGATAATTTCAGTTCTGATAAAGGCTATGAAAAAAATAATATGGTAGCTACTGCGTGGCATGTGGCTTTGTGACTACCACTATAGATGTGAAAGTAAAGAGGCCTTTTTGAGGTGATATTTAGGCTAAGGTCAAAATGACAAGGAGTTAGATATCCCTGTGAGGATTTGAATTAAGAGCATCCCTCCAAGCAGGAACACCTTGGCATGTTGAAGGGACAAAAGAAGACCCCCATGGCTAGGATATAGTGAGAAACATGATATGGATAGTGTTACGATAGGGCCAGATCAAGCGCTGATATTGGTTATTATGGAAGTTAAACTCTTAATCAGAATTTTAAAAAAAAAAGTGGAACAAAAATTCTTTTGGTTGCAGCAGATGTTTTTCATTTCTACATACAATACTGAATAGTTTTATGAGTGATGAAAGGCTTTAGAGGCCAGATGATAAAAAGGGACCAAATGCATTGACTGTGGTATATGGAGTGTTCACACATGAAAATTTAATTAAATCAATTACACTATTTTTATTACCTTCTATCTGAATAGTATATTTTTATAGAAAGAATAGTTTACCTTAGAGTGGGAGTTAAAATATTTTATACAACTCATAACCTCATGCTAGCACTAACTCACTTAACTCAGGACGTTTGCGGAAAATGTTTTAAAATTGGATCATATATAAAATGTTCAGAGGCACTTTAACAAACATTTATTGAACTTATTACATGCCAGGTACTGTGCTTGGTGCTAGGGGTAGGAAGAGTAATTCATTTATCTTTGCCTGGAGATCAAATCAAGTGAATAGCTTTGCTATTCATTTTTTTTTTTAAGATTTTATTTATTTGACAGAGATCAGATCACAAGTAGGCAGAGAGGCAGGTAGAGAAAGAGGAGGAAGCAGGCTCCCCACTGAGCAGGGAGATGCGGCCTCGATCCCAGGACCCTGAGATCATGACCTGAGCCACCCAGGCGCCCTAGCTTTGCTATTCATAAGTCGAATGACCTTGAGCAAGTTACTTAACCTCTTCATTTGTCTTTATGTGTGAATTGGGAATGACAGTAATACCTATATCAATAAGTTGTCATGAAGATTAAATTAATACAAATGATGGTACTTAGAACAGTGTATAATTCATAATCATTAAATGTTCACTATTTGTTGTTTTTACTTATGTTGGAACCTACTAATGGTAAATTAATGCTGTTTTAGTATGTTGCATTGAAAAAGGTAAAATGAAAAGTGCAAGATCGAGGTTTAAAGGGGGAAGTGCCAGCTCTTAATCTGAAAAGGATAGTTAAGGCCTAGAAAGTGGTGTCTTGAGTTAGGTCTTGAAAGATAGGTGTGGGAGGATACTAAAGGATGATTTGCTCTTCAGGTAACAAGAACAGCTTGTGCACAGAAGTATGAAAAATCATGAGTAGTATTTGTTTAGCGAAAAACCTGAAGTTGAGGTATGTAAGGTGAGAAAGAAGTAGGGAGGAGCTATTTCAGGATAAGGATAGGGAAGGGAGTCTTAAAAACATTAGGACTTTATCCTGTAGATTTTGGGAAACAGTTGAAGGATCGGTATAATTATTTTAGAAATTTTTCTGTTGTGTGGGGGGAGTCTAAGGTCAGAAGGAAATACTAAAAGCTAGGAAGTCTGTAAGAAGGCAAATAAAATAGTCTAGATAAAATATGAAGAGAACTTTTAAAATCTTAAAAAAAAATATGAAGAGAACTTCAATTAGGGGACTTTAAGAGCTGGGTATAGGGAGTGAGGATTTTATGATTTCCAAATAGATACCAGTGATAATAACATTTTCATTAAGATAGAAAGCAACTTTTTTTTTTTAATGTTTTTAGAGCGTGGGAGGGGGAAAGTGTGAGAGAGAGAATCTTAAGCAGGCTCCACACGTAGCTCAGGGCCGTGCAGGGCTTGATCTCACTACCCTGAGATCATGACATGAGCCAAAATCAAGAGTTGGGTATTCAAACAACTGAGCCACGCAGGCACCCCAAGAGCTACTTTAATAATAGAGGGCAGAAAAAATGATTAAGTTCAATATAGGTATGTTGAATATTATGTCTGTGGAGACATCTACGTAGATATTCAACATATAGATTTATAATTTAGAAAAAGGAATTGCATGTTTATCATACATTGTACTCAAAGTTAAGGAAATAGACGAGGGAAAGACGAGAGGTAATAGTGAAAAGAGAACAGTGAAGACCAAGATTTGACAGTGAGCATTTGGAACCATTTGGAGCATCATGACTAAGAAAATCTCTGTCTCTGGCACCCAGTTTTTTCATCCCAGGGATTTAAGGGCATGTGACATTTGTAAGAGAATGAATTTTCAGATTCTCAGCTCTTTATGTACTTAAAACTGAAGTTTAATCATCATGCTGATTTTTCCCCGTATCTTATTGCAGTCGTCCATCACCCAATTATTTATTTATTTGCTTATTTATTTACTTATTTTTAAAATTTCATCCATTCATTTGACAGAAAGATCACAAGTAGGCAGAGAGGCAGGCAGAGGGAGAGGGGGAAGCAGGCTCCCTGCTGAGCGGAGAGCCTGATGTGGGGCTCTATCCCAGGACTCTGAGACTATGACCTGAGCCGAAGGCAGAGGCTTAACCCACTGAGCCACCCAGGTGCCCCCATCCATCACCCATTTATAAGAGGAAAGCAAATCACTCACCTGTCCTGTATGTTGTTGTCCTGATGTGTGAAAATCCAGGGTTCTGAATGAAGGCACAATTCACAGTCTTAGTGTGGAAATACTGTGCTTCCTCTAAAGAGAACAAGTAAAATACATGTACTGAGACAACTCCATGATTCTTTCTGACAACTTCAGAAGTTTGTTTGCTGGATCATAGTCTATAGCGATCAAACACAGCAGATTTGTCTTTGGTACTGACTAATATGTATCTTAAGATATTTATGTGAGCAAGTAAAAAAAATTATAAAGACTATCTTATTCTAAAGCATGAGATAGAGCAGAAAAGTAAATATTAAATGAGAAGAGAAAAATGAACAGAAGTCAGCTTCAGGGAAAGAAATTACAATACACATGCTGCAATGCTTTGAAGAATTGTGTCTCATTTTGGAATTTTGGTATTCAGATGGTCTTCCTTAGGACAAAGCCAACCTTTTATATAGTTAGCACAGATTTTCTCATTTTAATAAAGCTGATCATGGTTAAATAGCATTCTTTAGGAAGCAGTGTAGAATTCTAAAATTAGTAAAAATAGGTCTTTTCCATAAAAACAGTATCTTCTTAAAAGACAGTGCATTTTCTTTTTGTGTTTTCATACTGCAGTTTTTGCCACAATAGCTGAAGAAATAGGAAAAGTCTTTTTCTCTTAGGGAAGACCTAGACTAATGCTAGGAAGAAAAGAGCGGGATTGAAATAGTTAAGTATTGGACATGTGTAACGGAGAAGGTGAACTTCCATTGCTTCCCTTAGGGTGGAGATTGTATTTTTAGATAGATTATTAAAGTAATATATTACACTAAGAGCAAAAGCCAGAAGGAGCTGCAAATTAGCCACTTCTACAAATTTTTGGCACTTTTTATCCTTCAGAAAGAGGGAGAATGACTTAAGACAGACCAGATAAGCTGTTTATAGACTTCATTTCCAAAATGGGCATATGAATAATTTTTTGACTTGTTAGTAGCAAGATTGTTTAAAGATTTAATGAAAAATGGTGTAAAGAGTAAAGTGGGATTTTTAAATTCAATAAAGAACGAGAAACAAGCCGGGCCCCTGGGTGGCTCAGTGGGTTAAAGCCTCTGCCTTCGGCTCAGGTCATGATCTCAGGGTCCTGGGATCGAGTCCCGCATCGGGCTCTCTGCTCAGCAGGGAGCCTGCTTCCTCCTCTCTCTCTGCCTGCCTCTCTGCCTACTTGTAATCTCTCTCTCTCTGTCAAATAAATAAATCTTAAAAAAAAAAAAAATGAGAAACAACCATACTTGAAATTCCTATGGAATTAGAAAATACTTGATAACAGGGGAAAGAGGAAGAAATTCAAAACAAATTGTTAAACTTTAAATCTCAGAAGTAGTTTGTTCAAAATATTGATAGATGATTATGGGGATAATAATGGAAGTTGTATATCTCTTGGGAGATGGTGCAGTAATGGACAATAGAAACAATAGCATTAACTTACCATGCATCTCTGTCTTGCATTCTTTCTTCTCATGAGAACTAAGACTTTGCTTTCTACCCAATAAGTTTTTGATCCATGTATATTATAAAAGTGAAATAGCCTGTTTAGGTCAAATAGGAATTCCTAATTCTCTATTTTATACCTTATAAACAGTTTTAAAACCATGAAGAAGAAAACCGTGTGAGAAAAAATACTTGCTTGTCCTTTCTCGTTTGTTTTTGATACATTGCATATGCACATGATAACAGACATTATTTTCATGTTATCATTAGACATTGTCCCAGAGTAGTTGTTTAACATTTATGTGGCAAGCTTGTCTATAAGGGAGGAGGAATTGGAAAAAAACGAGCCTTTGTTAATAGTAGAAGAGGAAGGAGGGATTGCAAGTCTTTTGGAAAATTATGTGTACCCATGCTTACATATAACTTTTTAAAATGAGAAATAGACTTTGAGGGAGTAAAGATTAGAAATTATTGAGTACTAGGGCACATGGATGGTCAGTCGGTTAAGCATCTGATTCTTGGTTTCAGCTCAGGTCATGATCTTGGGTCCTGGGATTGAGCCCCGAGTTGGGCTCTGTGCTGATCCTAGACTCTGCTTGAGATTCTTTACCCCTCCCTCTCCTTCCACTTCTCCTCCCGCTGCTTGTTTGCATGCCCTGTATCTCTCAAATAAATAATAAAATCTTAAAAAAAAATTATAGTATACTGAAAAGAGTATGGTTATCTGGAGACACACAGTGGTTGAATTGATTTACTATATGAAGCATAAGAAAGGTGCCAAGAAGGAGGGAAATTTGAGGCAGAGATGGGGACCACTTGCTTTGTATCTCCTTTGTGAGAGTAGTATTTGTTGAAGGGTTTCGTAAAAGCCTTTTATAGATTGTGTGTGATGGTAATAAGATGATGATGGTTATTATCGGCCAAGCAGTACTTAACAATGTTTTCTGGCTATGATTTTTTCTTTATCTAGGCTTTTTGTGTGTGGGTTCTTTTTCCTTTTAATTTTTTCTTTAAAAGTTGCTTATTGTTTCAAAAAAGTCAAAGAATGAGGCACAATCTATTGACAACTCATGTAGCCGCTAGGATTTTTTTGAAGGACACCCAATCTTTGAAATATTTATATTCATATAAATGCACACATAGCTTTTAAGTTACTGACATAAATAGGATCATATCGTATATTTTAATGAATTTTGCTTCATTTACAAAACAGCATGACCTATATGGTAGCCATTAGTGCTATTCACTAATACCTACTTTCCCTCTCTTCTGAGCACAAGAGGG
This sequence comes from Ailurus styani, assembly GCA_002007465.1. Lineage (NCBI taxonomy): Eukaryota > Metazoa > Chordata > Mammalia > Carnivora > Ailuridae > Ailurus > Ailurus styani. Next base: position 323,965 of record LNAC01000360.1, read on the forward strand.
CCATGTGACTGGTCAATGAATTGAGGGTATAAATGATACACATTTCTTCCCAGCTGAGAATTTGGTGTGCTCCATCTTCCAAAGTTCTATCTCTGGCAGAATGATTGTAACATTCAAGGTAATGGAGATTCTGGTTGTGATTGTTTAAACGGTGATATGTACCAAAGAGTTGAAATCTGAAAGGATATAATCAGTGATATTTTGGTCTTCTCTGTCCTTTTGCTTCCAAAGTGACTTAAGAAAGGGCATGAACTTCAGGATTCAAAGTTTCATCTTAACACAGCTTAAGAGAACTCTGCTAATGGTTGTTTTGCTTATATAATTTTAAACATACCACTGTTTTCAAACCCTTGTTGCAGCTTTTTTGAACCCTTTCTTCAAATGAGAATTTATACAAGAATCTAATAAAAAGGTAAAAGCATATTAAATAGGATGGTGCCTTTTTCTCTTCTAAAGTTTATATCCCACACCCTTCAAAGTTTATACCCGACTCACGTCAGAAATATAATTCTAGAGGAGCATTTTTGGAGTCCCTGAGGTATAGGGAACTTTGAAATCCATTTATAAGGTTTACCATGCCCACCACTAGCCCACCTAGTTCAAATCACAGTTTGACCACTTAATTGCTGTATGACTTTGGATTTGACATCTTTATGCCTTAGTCTAATCATCTAAAGACTGGGCATAGAATCATATCTTACCTCAGAGGTTTTATTTTTGTGTGTGAGGATTAAATGAAAGCTATTCTTATATAGTACCTGACAGTTGTTAACAATTTTTAAAATAATTGTTAATAAATAGGGCTCAAAACTTGTCTCTTTTCCACTCCCCTTCTTAAACCTCTTTCTCTTCCTTTTTAAACATGCTAAACAGCTCTTTTCCCCTTTTGGAATGGCCATTTACTCCCATTCTTAAAGGTCTCACAAATATTATAAGACTCCATTTACACCTTGCTTAAAAGTCTTTACCCCTTCCTCCCTCTTTCCCTTCTTCCTATTTTACTCTTTTATTTCGTCCCTTTAGTTTCTTCCAAAGCTCTTGTTTCAGCCTATAATTATCTCGTTTGTGTTTATTGCACTTAAGCTCCTAGAGAGCTGTGGCTTTGCCTGTCCTTTTCAGTGCTCTGTTCCTACTGCCAAGCAGAAACCTGGTGCGTATTTGTTGCTCAAGAATAAAAAAAAATTTTATCTTTGAAAAATGAAAACCATGCTAATGCCCAGTATAGAGTAGCCACCTTTCAAGGCACATACTATTCTAATGTTTTAATAGGTAAGAGTTTGGGGAGGTTTTGAAAGACATGATATCAAATTGAGATATGTTTTCTGTCCATAGAGGACAACCCTGAGCCCTCACTTGGAGTCCATGTATCCTTATTTTTGATAGTAACTTAACTTTAGTTAATTCGGTTTCTTAAGGCAAATAAAAACACTAGGGTGATTCAAGGCTTCTGTCTTCAGGGGACTGTGTTGAGATGTGGTAATACTTGATACATTACTCCACCACCTCACTCTCCTTTTGCCCTATCTCCCTCCTTTCCTTCCCTCATTTGCTACTTGGATTTGTTGTTCTTTAGCACCCTCATTGATCAAAGCCACTTGTCTCTCCTTTGTTTCTTTCCTCCTTTCTGTTCCTGATTGATTCTTCTGTTTCTTAGATTTCATTTGCAAAAGCTGAGCTAAATTAGACTTACGTTGTCTTAAGAAAATTAGATTTGTGGACTGAACACTTTTGGGAGGTGGAACATGTTTGTCTTTCATCGCCTCTGTATTTAGACTGGTTACTTCTAGTTTGAATCTATTTTATAATCCTGGTTTCTAAATTTCTGACATTTTTACTGTGTCTTCTAAAACTGTATCAGTCTTGTATCTGTACAGGAAAAAGGTAGGAATTCTAGCAGGCACTTATTTGAGACAATCAGTTTAATGCCAGTGTTAATGAAAGAGCAACATCACCTACCCTCACTTCCTTCCCCAGAAATGTCAAATAGCAAACTTTAGTTAAAGATTTAATTATTTGTATGCATTTGGTAGATAGTTTTAGAGAAGGAACATGGTTTAGGGAAAAGAATGAGAGAACTGGCCCTTAGAAAACTTGTGTTTTACTTTCAGTGCTGCCTTCAGTGCCTGTCTTTGGGCTAGAACTTTGTCTTTTACTTCCACTTTAGGAGGAACTTTTATTTTTCTTAGCTTTTCCAGTTCAAATGCTACACATATGTTACAGAAGCTAATCACGGGGTAAGTATTAGGTACCTTGAGGTTGGTCATAGCATTAAGGATTACAATATAGTGTTCTTCCCCTTAATTTATTCTTAGGCATTTTCCAGTTATGCTAATTTTTTTTCTGATACACTCCCATATTTTTGTAGAGAATTGGAAATGTTAATTAAACATTCAAAACCCTTTCCCACCTCAGAGGTTTCTGTTTCTTCTCCTCCCCACCCCCCCCCCACAAATGGTTTCTTCTCGAAAGCTATAAATTAATTTTAGGACTGAGGCATCATTTTTTTTTTTAACCTTTAAGATTAAGGGAATATTGTGGTATTTCGCTTCATAATCATGAGATTTTGTTTTTGTTTCTATTGAGTGTACTTTAGGTATTTACTTTTTTTACATTAGGTATTTTATTTAGATGAAATAAATCCAAAATCAAATGTACAAGTGGTTACATCTCCAACAGGATTTATAGAAGGAAAATGCAGAGGCAGCCGTTGGTGGCTTTTTCTACATAAAGGTAGTTAGTTCTAATTTATAAATAGGATGGAATTTCGTGTTTGTTTTCATAAGGAAACAATACAGTGTATGCTGGATAAACCTTAAACCAGCTTGTAAAATTCTTTTTAAGCTGTAATGTTTTCAATACAGCATTGTACTAATATCTCTACTAGAACCCAAGAAATACAGCATTTTTTTCATGGATAAGATTCCATCATTTAACCTCATGTTGCTACTTTAGGAGGTAGTCTCTTCTCCCTAAATCAAGTACATAAACTTAACTTCTGAAGGGTTTTTTGTGATGAAGAAATAATAAACACTGGGATTTGCAAGGATTAAAAAAAACAAAACAGGGGCCTGGCTTCCAGAAGTAGGTTCTTTATTCCTATTTTCTTTTCACTGTTTCCTATAGATAAAGGGAAAGGCGGTTATAAAATGCAGTGCCTTTCAGCAGCCAAAGGACATCTTACCTCAGTATGTGTTGCAGAAGAAAACAAAGTTAACATATCTTAGCTTGTGTGTAAGAGTGGATCTGTTAAAGACTTCATTTGATTTGTAATATGGCTATTGCTCTTTCTCACATTTAAAAATCACATTGTACTCTTTCATCCCCACTTTTTTCTTACATCTTTAAATTGTCAGTTTAAAGTAGTGGAAGTAGTAAAATTATCAGTATGCTCCTTTCAAAAAGTAAAAGTTATTTCGTCTGTCTTAATAAAGTCATGTTTCCATACATTATCGGAATTAGAGAATGGCTCTAAAGAGTGGGTTGAGAGACTTTGGGAGAGGCATTCATTATTTTTAAAAAAACTTTCATGAAAATGTTACATAAACCAAAAGTAGAACCATAATGAACCTCATGTAGCTACCATCTGTACTGAATAGTTGTTATTTTTTGTCATACTTGTTTCAAAGCAAATTATCTTATTGAAGTTAAAATACTGAAAGTTACTTGACAATATTAATAAAAGAAGGGATATATGTAAAATCTGATAGCGTTCTCAGACTATTTTAAGATAGATGTTATTTTACCACTTGTGTTTCTTTTACTTCCATTTTATTTTGGTGATTTCTAACCTTTAATACATCATTTTTAGTCTGTTTACTTAAATTTACTTATTAATAATAAGAGATTGAGTGTGTGTGTGATATTTTCCATAATGGAGTTTACATATATATGTATTGTGTGACTATTCAGAGACTGTATTTTATAATTGCCTTTATATCCATAGGAAACAATGCAAAGTAAAAAAATAGGAATAAGGAATTTGCTTCTGGAAGCCATATACCTGTTTGTTTTTTAAAATGCATATATATGTATTATGTTCCTTATGTGTGTAATTATGTAAATAATGTGTCTATGTGTATGAAATTTTATTAGTTAAATATATACCTGTGTGTATATGTAAACTATATGTATACATAAAATATCATGGACAATTTCAAGCATACACAAAAGTTTTAAGTGCAGGATCTTATTCCATTTTGGAATTTCATACTGTTATATCTTAACTATTTCAATTAACTTTACTTTGAATGAAATTAATATTCTATCTTTCTGCTAATTGAAAGGATTGTCAGTTGTAAGGGCTGATAAATTGGATAGAACAAAATGGGAACAAACTATTACCTCTTATAACAGGGCTTTCAAAACCTGAAGTTTGCCAAGTAGTCTTTGACACATCTCTTTGTTTTTAACAGTTACAGGGAAGTTTATTGATTTTCAAATTTAAAGCCTGAAGGAATCTAGTGATAAATTATTAGAATTAATAAGCATTTTCAAGGTTTCTGGTTACAAAATCAGTGCAAAAATATCGAGATTTCCTGTCAATGTCAAACAGAATTTTTAAAAAATTAAATGAAGTTACCATTAAAGATAGGAGTAAATCTAAGCAAAGATGTATAAGACCTCTAAGGTTAAGTTGTATATTTTCTGGAGAGACATTAAAGAAGACTTAAATGAAGGAGATAAATCATATTTATAGGTTTGATGAGTCAGTATTGTAAAGGTATTCTCCCCAAACTGCTTTGTGGAGTTAATGGACTTTCAATCCAAACCTCACATTTTGTGTGTGTGTGTATGTGTGGAATTGACAGGCTTATTTTAAAATTTATATAGAAATGCAAAAGGACGAAATAAAAAGCACAGTTACAAAAAGTTCTGCCAGGTATCAAGATATAATTTAAAGCTCCAGTAATGAAGGTGACATATTATTGATGGAAGTATAGACGTAAAGACCACTTAAACAAAATAGAATCCAGAAACAGATCTTGCACATTAATGAATCTTTAATATACCATGGAGGTAGAACTGTAGAGCAATGGAGAAAGGATAGTTGTTTTAATAAATGATGGTGGAATGATTATAAGGAGAAAATAAAAATAAAATTGAATCCCTATTTCACACCATGTAAAATAACCTATTCCAGGTGTATTAAAGACCTAAATAAGTTGAAATTATAAATTGACGTGAAGAAAATAAAACAATATCTTTATGACTTTGGGGTGGGAAAGGATTTTATTTTTAACTGGAGAAAATCACTAACTCTATAGTAGAAAGTTGGTAAATTAGGTTTATGACAAGAATTTCTGTTCTTTTGAAAACTATTGCAAGTGAAAAGAGAAGCCACAGAATGAAAGAAGATTATAGCTTTTAAAAAACTTACCCAGATCACCTAGGGAAAAAATGTGCAAAGTATTTCAACACACACTTTACCCAAGAGGAAATTTTAATGGCCAGTAAATATATGAAAAGTTCAACCTCAGGAGTTATCATGGAAATGGCAAACATAGTTAACCATTGTTGACAAGAATTAAGTTTGGTAATCCTGTGTTGGTTGTATTATGAAGCAACAAGAACTCTTAGAGTGTCCCCTTTTTATTTATTTATCCCCATGGTCATAGTTAATTTAGCTATCATACAGGGTTTAGATTAGTTGAGTGGTGTGTTGTGTAGGGGGAAGGATGAGGATGGGGTACTATATTATGGGTCTAAAAAAATAGTGACTAACACTGAAAGTGTCCTGTGAAATGAGTGTACTGCCTTTTACAGTCCTGTTGTTTCACTTCCAGGAGGTAAGAGATGAAAGCCATAAGGGCATTCAGAAGAACATTCATAGTGATGGGTTGGAAATTGAGCCAGAAAATGGATAGAAAAACAAATGACAATTCAAGCAGAAGGAAGTTAACTGAAAATCAAAGAGAACGTGTATGTAAGAGTCCATAAGGGAGTTCTGGGAGTCTTTGCATACCAGGAGTAACTTGATCCTGGGGATAAAATGGGACTGAACACATTCTGCTTTTGTTTATGTTTAGTTTTTAGGTGCCTTGACTGGGTTTTCAATAGAATTTTAACAAGCTTTCTTATTTGTTTTAACTTTTTAATTATGCCTTCAGGCTTGGATCTCAGGAAGTTACATAGTTAAATCTGTCTTTGAGGATACCATTTAAAATTGGCACTAGGTACCTATCAAGATAGCTTGATTGTATCTCACCCCCACTGAAAAACATATTTATGAAATTGGTTATTCATTTAATATATTTGAGGGCTACTACATGTCACGTGCTGTACCAGATGTTAGAGACACAGTGGTATCCTGATGGGAGTATTTATCTATTAAGGTAAATATTAAGTGAACTAATGTGAAATTAGATCTGTGCCAAGTGCTGGGAAGAAAAGTACACTGAGCCACGTCAGAACAGCATCCCTAGAAATGTACTGAAGTTCGAAGGATGAGTTATTTAGGCTAAGAAGAGGTAGATATTAGTGATCTAGGGAGAAGGTATTAGCAGTCTGAAGAGCCTAGGAAGGAACAATGTGAGTGCGGAGAACTGAAAGATGGGTACAATAATCCCCCTTTTATCTTTGATTTTACTTTCTGTGGTTAGGTCAACTGCAGATGATCCTCCTGTCAGAAGGTTAACAGTAGCCTAATGCTAACCCTAAAAGCAGACAGAGTGTATATATATGTTTGGAGGAGTCTGATCATGAGTTTAGTTGGATATTGAGTTTGAGATGTCTTTGTGACATTTAGACAAAACCAAACCCATACCAAAAAAACTGATGTAGACAGGGGAAAAGATTGGTAAATTGTTGGGCATGCTGGTAATAATTACTGAAGAGACCCAGGTGTAACTGACATTTCTTGGGGGGGTGCTAGAGTGAGTTAGTGAGAGGATCTTGGGTAAAGGAGGCTCCCTGTACAGAAAGCAGTAAGAGGACTGGAGATGTGAGTTAAAAATCCAGAGACTTCTAATTATCCTTAGCATTCTGAAATTTATTGAGATGTGTATGCGGTTTTTTTTTCCCAGTTAAGAGAAATGGAAAATCTTCTGGATTTATCTTTAGATTTCTTAATTTTTTTCATAATACTTTTTCCAGTTTTATTGAAGTATAATTGACAAAGTTGTATAAAATGTACTGCCTGATGATTTGATAGACCTACATTGTAAAATAATTAACACAGTCAATTTAATAAACACATGCATTGCTTCACGTTACTTTTGTTTGGATGAGGGCCCTAGAGATCTATTCAACAAATTTCAAGTATATAATATAGCATTATTAACTATAGTCACCAAGTTGTACATTAAATCCTTAGAATTTATTCATGTTATAACTGAAAATTTGTACCTTTTGACCATCATTTCCCCATTCATCCCATTCCCACATCCCCTGGCAACCACCATCTTTTTTTTTAGTAGTCCACTTATAAGTGATACCATGTAGTATTTTTCTTTGTCTGGCTTATTTTTTCGTAGTATAATACCCTCCAGTTTCATCCACGTTGTTACAAACCAAATGACAAGATTTCCTTCTGCTTGGTGGCCGAATAAGATTCCCTTATATATAGTTACATTTTCTTTTTCCATTCATCCACTGACAGACATTTAGGTTGTTTCCGTATCTTCACTATTATGAAAAATGCTGCAGTGAACATGGGAGTGCAGGTATCTCTTCCAGATACTGATTTTTTTCTTCAGGATATATACCCAGAAATAGGGTTGCCGATGGTTCCATTTTAATTTTTTTGAGGAGCATCCATACTGTTTTCCATAATGGATATACCGATTTATATTCCCACCGTCCCTGTACAAAGTTTCCTTTTCTCAAACCCTTGACATTTGTTACCTCTTATCTTTTTGATGATAGCCATCCTAATAGGTGTGAGGTTTATCTCATTGTGTTTTTGGTTTGTATTTCCCGAATGGGTAGTGATGTTGAGCACCTTTTCATATGCCTGTTGACCACATGTATATCTTTGGAAAAATGTCTGTTCAGCTCCATTTTTAAATCAGATCTGTTTTTGATTTGGGCAGGTTTTCGTTGTTGAGTGGCATGGGTTCCTTATATATTTTAGAAACTAACCTCTTATTAGATATGTGGTTTGCAGATATTTTCTTTAATTCCATAGGTTGCCTTTTCATAATTGTTTATTTTTTTCTTTGTTTTGCACAAACTTTTTGGTTTGATACTGTCTCAGTTTTGTTGCTTGTTTGGGTCCCCCCCCCCAATTATTGCCAAAGGCAGTGTCCAGGAACTTTTTCTGTTTTTTGTTTGTTTGTTTTAGAGTTTTATGGTTTCAGGCGTTACATGTAAGTCTGTAATGCATTTTGAGTTAATTTTTGTGTATAATGTAAGATAAGGATCCACTTTTATTCTTTTGCATATAATACCAGTTTTCCCAACACCATTATTGAAGAGAGTGTTCTTTCCCCATTATTTGTTCTTGGCACCCTTGCCAAAATTTACTTGACTCCATATTTGTGGGTTTATTTCTTGGCCCTGTATTCAGAAGTCCAGTGGTCTGTTTCTTTTTTTTTTAATACTGTTAACCATGCTGTCTTGATTACTGTTGCTTTATAGTAGAGTTTGAAGTCAGGAAGTATGATTCCTCCACCTTTGTGATACCACCTTCTTCTTTATCAAGATGCTTTAGATATTCAGTCTTTAGTAGTTCCATAAATATTTTTGGATTTTTTTTTATTTCTGTGAAAAATGTTGTTGTGATTTTTATAGGGATTGCATCGAATTTATGGATTGCTTTTGGTACTATGAACTTTTTAACAATACTAATGGTTCAATCCAAGAACATGGAATATCTTTCTATTCACTTGTGTCTTTCATCTTATAGTTTTCAATGAACAGGTCTTTCACTTTGGTTAAATTTATTCCTAAGTATTATATTGACTTTAATGCTATTATAAATGGGATTGTTTTCTTAATTTCTTTTTGAGATATTTCACAGTTAATGCACAGAAATGCAGCTGAGTTTTGAATGATGATTTTGTAACCTGCACCTTTACTGAGTCCTTTTTATTAGTTCTAATAGTTATTTGGTGGAGTCTAGGTCTTTCTGTATATAAGATTGTGTCTTCTGCAAACTGTTTTGCTTCTTCTTACCCAACTTGGATGCCTTTTATTTCTTTTTCTTGCCTAATTGCTTTGGCTAGGACTTTAGTTTTGTGTTGAATAGAAGTGGAAGAGTGGGCAGCTTTGTCTTGTTCCTGATTTTAGAGGAAAATCTTTCAAACTTTCAGCATCACATATGTTGTTAGCTGTGAGCATTAGCACTCACATAACACAAATCACATATAACACTCACAATAAAGGTCATATCATTTGATATGATATGACCTTTATTATGTTAAGGTACCTTCCTTCTGCACACAATTTGTTGAGAGCTTTTTGTAAAAGGATGTTGAATTTTGCCAAATGCCTCTTCTGCATCTATTGACATGATCATGTGATTTTTTTTCTTTATTTTTATTAACATGGTCTATCACTTTGATTGATTTCCAAATTTGAACCATCCTTGACTCCCAGGGATAAATACCTGTTGATGGTGCTATGTGATCATGATGTATTGAAGAATGTGCTATTGAATTCGGTTTGCTAGTATTTTCTTGATTTTTACATGTATGTTCATCAGAGACACTGGCCTGTAATCTTGTATCTTGTAGTACCTTCATCTGGCTTTGATGGGAGGGCAGATCTGGTCTCAGGAAGTGAGTTTGGAAGTATTGTGTCTTCTTTGATTTTTTTGGAAGAGTTTAAGAAGGATTAGCATTAATTATTCTTCAAATGTTTGGTAGAATTTGCCATTAAAGCCATCTTGTTGGGGTTTTCTTTTTGGGAGGTTTCTGATTACTGATTCAATCTCCTTGTTACTGGTTTGTTTAGGTTTTCTGTTTCTTCCCGGTTCAGTCTTGATGTATGCTATATGTTTTTAATTCATTTCTTCTAGGTTGTCTGATTTGTTGGTATGTAATTGTTCATAGTAGTCTCTTATGATCCTTTGTATTTTTGTGGTATCAGTTATAATGTGTCACCTTTCATTTCTGATTTTATTTATCTGAGTCTTCTCTCTTTTCTTAGTCTAAGCAAAGGTTCGTCAATTTTATCTTTTCGAAAACACCAGTTCTTAGTTTTGTCGATCTTTCTTTTGTGTTTCTAGACTCTATTTCATTTATTGTTGCTCTGATCTTCATTATTTCCTTTCTTCTGCTAACTTTGGGCATAGTTTATTCTTTTTCTAGTTCCTTGAGGTGTAAGTTAGATTGTTTGAGATCTGTTTTTTTATTAATGTAGATGTTTATTGCTCTAAACTTCCCTCTTAAATCTGCTTTTGATGCATTCTATAAGTTTTACTATGTTGCTTTTCCATTTGTGTTTGTCTCAAGATATTTTTATTGTCCTTTTTATTTCTCCTTTGGCCTGTTGATCAGGATAATATTTTCAATTTCCACATGTTTGTGAATTTTCCACTTTTTGTGATTTCTAGAGTCCTACCATGGTGGCTGGAAAAATACTTGATATAATTTCAGTCTTCGTATATTTGTTAAGACTTGTTTTGTGACCTAACATATGATATATTCTGGAGAAAATTCTGTGCGTGCCTGAGAATAATATGTATTCTGCCACTGTCAGATGTAATGTTCTGTATTAATCTGTTAGATTCATTTGGTTCAAAGTGTGGTTCAAGTCCAATATCGGCTTATCTCTCTTTGTATAATCAGTATATAATCAATATAATCAGTACTATTCAGTATTGAAAGTAGGTATTGAAGCCCCCCAATATTATTGCATTGCTCTCTGTTTCTGCTTTTGGATCTGCTGCATTTGCTTAATATATGTAGGTGCTCTGATGTTGAGTGTGTATATATTTACAGTTGTTACATCCTTTCAGGCTAATGTGGCTTGTCTTAGTCTCTGCAGATAGTCCTATTTCTGCTTCCTATGATATTCTTCCATTTGTTTTTGATGCATAGCCTTCGTGTTGCTTGCTTTTCTCCAGTATTTGATTTTGGGGTGTGCTTATTTTTGTATTTGATGAAATTTATCTAAAAATGCTGTGCATTTCTTCTCATTTGTTTTTTGTCTTCCATTGATTAAACTTTTCATTCCTGAAGGTCATATTCTTGTTTTGCATTGCTCTTGTAGTTTATTTATAGTTTATTCTCATGGTTTTAGTGCTATTGTAATTTATTCCTTATTCCTATAATTGTTAAGGTTGTAGGATTGGAGGCAATCATGTCAAGTGTGCACCTCTCATTTTGATGCTGTCTTCTGTTAGTGGTTCTTAATCTTTTGAGAGTCATCGACTTGGACCATGTGGTGAATTCTGTGTACCCTCACCTTTTTTTGTTCAAATGCATTTTTTTGTCCAAATGCATAGCTGTGTAGCCACCTGTACCCTTAGCAATGGCCAAATGTTAATTTGAGCATTATTAATTTTTTAGACATGGTTTTTTTTGGGGGGGGTCTTTGTTTTTGGTATATATAAGCGGTATAAGCCTATTCCTTGGAGAATAATGTCCATTTCTATGAAAGAAATATATATGTAGCCATAGAGTTAAATATAAAGATATTTCCATTTATAAGAGAAAGGTAGGGCTATTTCTTTCCAGTGAGCAAATTTTTATAACATTTCCTTTTTTCCTCTTTTCTCTAGGTTTAACTATAGATCAACACACCATCTTGCATCTCATGGGTTCTATGAATTTTTAAATTGGTTTGATGAAAGAGCATGGTATCCACTAGGAAGAATAGTAGGTGGTACTGTAAGTATATCTGCAGTTATTTATGTTAATCATAGCAGTTATGTTAATCATAAAGTTTTATAGTTATTTGAGTAAATCATTAGTTGCTAAGGTGATGAAGAGTCTTAAAACCTTTGCATAGTTGACTAATACAATTATCTGTGGTGATTAGTATTTAATATACTAAATCTCTTCTTGACATTCCCTTCTCCTCCCCCACCCCTTTCCCTGCACTTGTTTGGGTTATCTCACACTAGCCATTATTTCTTTCTTTTTTTTTTTTTTTTTTTTTTTTTTTTTTTTTTTTTTTTTTTTTTTAAAGATTTTATTTATTCATTTGACACAGAGAGAGAGATTACAAGTAGGCAGAGAGGCAGGCAGAGAGAGAGGAGAGAGGAGGAAGCAGGCTCCCTGCTGAGCAGAGAGCCCGATGTGGGCCTCGATCCCAGGACCCTGGGATCATGACCTGAGCCGAAGGCAGCGGCTTTAACCCACTGAGCCACCCAGGCGCCCTCTAGCCATTATTTCTGACAAGTAGAGTCTGGGAGGGGACATTTCTTGTCATAATACATCTTAAGGTTATTTATGGTTTTATTTTTTGTTTTCTATAGCAACTTCATTGAAAAAATTTTTGGAAGAAAATAGAAATTTAGAAGAATCAGATAATTTTATTTATTTATTTATTTATTTTGGGGAGAGTGGTGAGATCAGAGGGAAAGAGAAAGAATCTTAGCAGGCTCCACGCCCAGTGTAGAGCCCAATGCCGGGCTCAGTGTCACCATCCTGAGACCATATCCTGAGCTGAAATCAAGAGTCAGACACTTAACCGACTTAGCCACCCAGGCGCCCCCAGGTAATTTTAGTTTTTAGGTCCTAAAGCTGCCCTAAATTACTTTAGGTAATTGAGTACTGATCATAGCTCATGGGGAGCTATTATATTCAGAATGTGACATAAGGGAAATATTTTTATGATCTAGAATATAAGGAAAATGTTGAAAGGAAAGTGCAAGATAGATACCTTTGAGGAAATACGTGTTTAGTCTTATTTTTTTCTTGATATTTTGTCAAAGGTTTATCAGTTTTATTAGATCTCTTAACCCAAGGAAACTGGCTTTGTTGATTATCTTTATTATGTATTTGTCTTTTATTGTATTAATTTCAATTTATTTCCTTCCTCCCATTTTCTTGAGTTTATTTTGATGTTTTTCTGACTTCTCAGTATAGTTTGCTCAATAACTGTTCTTTATTATTAATGTATTTATTTTAAAGCTGTAGATTTCCTACTAGTCACTGTTTTAGCTGCATTTATAATGCCTAAGTTTTGATACATCATAATTTTATTTTCATTCAAGTTGAAATTTATTTGAATTTCCATTATCATTCCTGCTGCTTCATGGGTTATTTAGAATTGTATATAATTTTTAAACATAAGAGGACTTCCTAGTTACCTTTTTTTGCTTTATACTTATATTATGGTTAGAGAACAAATTCTGTAGTTTCAGTCCTTTGAAATTTATTGAGACTTAATTTGTGGCATAGCATATAGCCACAATTATAAATGTTCCCTCTCTGTTTGGAAAGAATATGTTCTTCATGATAGTAAAATGTTGTTTGTAATATGGGGCATTTTCTTATCCTTGATGTAAACAGAGATACAGAAACAAGGAGAGGAGTCATGGTCTCCAGGGCAAATAAGGAAGGTATTGAGTGGTAAGAGATGTGGTAGATGGTTATTATCTGTACTTGGTGGTAATCCTATTATGTATTTTATTGTAATATTTGATGACCATAGTTTGTTTCTGGATGTTCATAACTTTTTATTTTAAATTCATCCTTACTGGAGGACTGAGTTTTCTGAGACTCCCAGTGTCCTAATATGTAGGATCATTTCTATAAAAAATCTTTTTCATTTGCTTTCACTAAAGCCATAGGGGTTTCACTGGTTCTAGGACAGTTTTCAGAGGTTAGTTCTTAGCTTGAAGCTTCTCACACCTGAGAAGTTGTTATAAATATGGAACCCATATTCACAAATGTATTGAATGAGTTTCTCATTTTGCTTCTATTCAAAGCTTTGGAAGTACGGCATAAAGTTCCTTACTGCTTCCCTTGGTGGATGGTTAATAATCTGTGTAGTTTTATAAACAGGCCCTGGACTTGTGCTGGGAATTAGGCATTTTCTCTGATCCTTATATTGAACAATAACCCTACCAACCTCCATTTCCTGAGGTGTGTATCCAGCCTAGAGTGGTTTTTTTCCTCTTTTGGGCTCCTTTGGCATCATTACCTACTCTGAATTCCCTCTTTATTTTTGGAACATTCTCTTCCTTTTGAGCTTAAATATGTTTTTGTTGTTGTTGGGCAGGTTTTTTTGTATATGTTTGTGTGGCTATATTTTGTGTGTCAGCTTAGTCTGCCATCTTATCATGGATGTGTTCAGTGTATTGATTACCTTTAGATTGACTAAATACTTTTAGTATTTTTGGACTTATTTTCATTTCCTTTGACTATGACTGTCAAAATCATACACTGGAGCCTGGTATTATATGTGAAAAGGAACAAAATTTTAATTTTTAAGAATTGTGATTGCCACACTTTACACCCTTCTTTAATTCCATTCTCCTTCCATGCAGCTCAGCAGGTATTGTGTGTCCATTTTGTGCCAAATCATTGTTCTGGGTGCTGAGGAAAATGCTCCTGCTCTTCCAGAGCTTATATTCTTGTGAGGGTGTTGAGTTAATAGACAAATAAAGTAAGTAACATAGAAAGCATGTGAAATGGCGGTAAGTATGAAGGAGTAAAAGCAAGGGAAAGGGATAAAGATCATAGGGAGTTTGCAGTCTTAAATAGTATAGCTAGGAAAGTAAATTTATAACTTTTTTTGGTAGTTTCTGTGATGGAGAAAGGAAAGAATCTTAGGATTTAGATAAGGATGGAAATGTAATTACACACATTAATCACCTGTGAATAGCTCAAAAATAATACCCTACTTGTTTTTCTCTGAATCCTTGTAATGTTTCATCTTTCTCTTTTAAGATGAGGGTAAGGAGTGTAACTGTTAACTGGCCTCTTCTAGTTAATTATTATTCTCTTCCATTCTTAAATACCTTAAGTGGTATAAAAATGTTCAACCTTCCAAGAGGACCAAAATATTTCTTTGGATTCATCATCTGACTAGGTTTTTTGTCTGTCCCTAGGTAGAGTTGTTTACATTCCAAATCTTGGTTTTGAAAGGAGGGATGATACATACATAATATTGCACATAACTTTTCTTATCTTCTCTTTTTTTCTCATTCCCTTACACACATAAAGGTGTGGGCAACGTTGAAGCATGCTAAAACCCTAAACATAAGGGCACCTGGTTGGCTCAGTTGGTTAAGCCACTGCTTTTAGCTCGGGTCATGATCCTGGCGTCCTGGGATTGAGTCCTATATCGGGCTTCCCCTGCTCTGTGAGGAGACAGCTTCTCCCTCTCCCTCTGCCTCTCCCCCCTGCTTGTGCATGGCCTCTCTCTCCTTCTCTCTCTCAAATAAATACATAAAATCTTGAAAACAAAACAAAAAAACCCTAAACTTAAAAGCAAGTTAGACTAGGACCCTGTTTTATAGTGAAAAATAGTTAGTAGGATTAATAAGAAAGTTGCCTACAGTTTTCCATTTCCAAACATTTTCATTTTTAATGATTTATTCTGTCTTTTCTTCCTTTATTTAACTATCTATTGCTCCATGTATGAGCTTTTCCTTTGTATCCAGTATAAAAGAACGTTTAATTTTGTAGTGTAGGACTGTGGTGAAGAAGGCAAACTGTTTTGAGACCTTATTCTCAAACTTTTACTATAAAAAACAATGTGTAATAATAAAAGAACTGATGTTAGTGTTTTGAGCTACCTTATTTTATATGTAATTAAATTTTCCATTTTTATCTTCCTAGGTTTATCCAGGGTTGATGATAACAGCTGGCCTTATCCATTGGATTTTAAATACATTGAACATAACAGTTCATATAAGAGATGTATGTGTGTTCCTTGCACCGACTTTTAGCGGCCTTACATCTATATCTACTTTCCTGCTTACCAGAGAACTTTGGAACCAAGGAGCAGGACTTTTAGCTGCTTGTTTTATTGCTATTGTACCAGGTTACATTTCTCGGTCAGTAGCTGGCTCCTTTGATAATGAAGGCATTGCTATTTTTGCACTTCAGTTCACATACTACTTGTGGGTAAGTAACAATGTTTTACTTCTACTTAATATTCATGAACGTTGTGTGGAAATGCTGTAGGTTGTACACATTTGTCCTTTATCAATTATAGTTCCATATAGGGATCTATTACTGTTCATAGTAAACTTAATAATGAATAACATTTTAAAATGGCATGTGCTGCTCCTGGGCACACTCTCCCTTCCTCCTCCCCCACATGTGTCTATGATCATTTACAACAGTCCTGTTATACCTGTTTTACAGATGATGATAATATATCCCTACTTTATATGTCATAGTTCCAAAAACGAGGCTGTCAAAAAGCCATCTAGTGATTTTGTTTGTTTCTTTTTGAGTGGGGAAAAGGGTCAAAAATACTTAATGAAAGTTGAAATGTGATTTAATGGCTTGGGAATTTGAGTTCTATTGCAAAATTAGCATTATTTTGCTGTTGCCAGGTTATTTCTTCCCAATCTATATACCTTTTTACTGTCTTTTTGCATTAGCTAGTAATTCCAGTATGATGTTCAAAAGGAGTGAGAGGGGACATACTTGCCTTGTTCTTGATTTTGTGGGAATGCTTTGAGCTTCTCAACATTAAGTATGATGTTAGCTGTAGATTTTTGGTAGATATGTGTCAACTTGAGGAAGCTGCACTCTATTAGTAGCTTGCCGATAGATTTTATTATGAATGGATGTTGTCAGGTGTTTTTTTCTGTATTTATTGGTAATCCCCCCCCTTTTTATTGATGTGATACATTAATTTTTGAATATTGAACCAGCTTTTCATACCAGAGATAAATCTCACTTGGTCATGGCATATAATTCTTATAATACATTGCTGGACTTGATTTGCTGTTATTTTGTTGACGATTTTATGTTCATAATACATATTGGTCTGTAGTTTTCTTGTAATGTCTTTGCCTGGTTTTGATATTAGGGTAATACTGGTCTCATAGAATGAGTTAGGAAAGTATTCCCTTCACTTCTATTTTCTGAAAGATTGTAGAGAATTGGTATAATTTCTTCCTTAAATGTTTGGTAGAATTCACCAATGAACCCACCTTGGCCTGGTGCTTTCTATTTTGGAAGGTGGTTATTAATTACAGGGTAAATTTCTTTAATAGATACAGGTTTATTTAGATTGTCTCATGTGAGTTTTGGCAGATTTTATCTTCCAAGGAATTGGTCCATTTCATTTAGGTTATCAAATTTGTGGGCATAAGGTTCTTTTAGTATTCCCTTATTATCCTTTCAATAAACTGTCCGTGGGGTCTGTAGTAACATTACTTCTTTCATTTCTAATAGTAATTTATGTCCTCTTCTTTTTCTTTGTCTAGAGGCTTATTGATTTTGTCACTCTTTCTTAGAACCAGTTTTTGGTTTCATTGATTTTTCTCTATTATTTTCAGTTTTACTAATTTCCATTGTAAGTCTTTTTTCTTCTACTTCCTTTGGATTTAAATTGTCTTTTTGTTCTTCTTCTAGTTTGCTAAGGTAGAAACAGGTTACTGATTTACATCTTTTTTTAATGTATGCATTCAGTGCTATAAATTTCCCTATACGCACTACTTTTTAGTAATTAACTTATTTCATTAATATTTTTAATTTTTTCTTGGGAGTTAATCTTTCACCTATGTGTTACTTAGAAGTACGTTGTTTAATCTCAGTTTTTTAGTTATCTTTCTGTTACTGATTTTTGGTTTGATTCCTTTGTAGGCTAAGAATGCACAGTATGTGACTTCTATTCTTTGAATTTGTTAAGATATATTTTACAGCCCGGAATGTGGTTTATCTTGGTGAATGTTCCATGTGACCTTGAGAAGAATGTATATTTTCCTGGTTGTGGATGAAGTAGTTTGTAGATCTAGGGTACCTAGTTTATTGATGATTTTTAGTTCACCCAGCACATCCTTACTGATTATCTAGCTGCTGCTTTTGTCCGTTTCTGAGAGAGAGGCTTTAAGAGAGAGTCTCCAATTATGATAGTGGATTCATCCACTTCTTGCATTTCTATCATTTTTTTTCCTCACTTAGTTTGATGCTCTGTTGTTAGGTGCATGGACATTAAGGGTTGTTATGTCTTCTTGGAGAAATTAATCCCTTTATCATTATGTAATGCCTTTTTTTTTTATCCCTGATAACTTTACTTGCTTTGAAGTCTGATCTGAAGTTAATAGAGCTACTCCTGCTTTCTTTCGATTAGTTTTAGCATGGTATATTTTTTTGCCATCTGTTTATTTTTAATCTATATGTATCTTTATATTTATACTAGGTTTCTTGCAGACAACAAAAATTTGGGTATTGTTTTTTGATCCATCTTGTCAATTTGTTTTTTAACGGGTGCATTTAGACTATTGACATTCAAAATGATTACTGATAAAGTTGGATTAATATTTATACTATGTGTCTTACTGTTTTCTATTTATTACCCTGCTCTTTGTTTCTTTTTTTTCCCCTTCACTTTTTCTCTGCCTCTTATGGTTTTAAGTGAACATTTTATAGGATTCCAGTTTCTCTCCTTTCTTAGTGTATCAGTTTTTGTTTTTTTTTTACTGTTTTAGTGGTTGTCCTAGATTTTCCCGCATATATTTACAACTATTCCAAGTTGCCTTTCAAAGAATACTGTACCACTTCACAGGTAGTGTGCGTACTTTATAATAACAAAATAATCCTAATTCTTCCCTCTTCCCTGTTTCACTGCCGTCATTCATTTCATGCATATATAATCATATATATGTAAGGTATACTCATTAGCATACATAATAGAGTATATAGTTGGTATTATTTTCAGAGAACTTATGTGTTAGATTAGTTCAGAATAAGAAATAGTTTTTTTTTTTTATGATTGTATTTGAAAGAGCATGAGCAGGGAGAGGGGCAGAGGGAGAAGGAGAAGCAGACTCCCCACTGAGCAGGGAGGCAGATGAGGGGCTTGGGGATCATGACCTGAGCTGAAGGCAGATGCATAACCAACTGAGCCACCCAGGCACCCTGAAATAGTTTTTATTTTTAACTTATTCCATCTTCAGTGCTCTTCTTTTCTTTATGTAGATAACAGTTTTCTGATCTGTGTTATTTTCTTCTCACTAAAGAACTTTTTAATGTTTATTGCAAGGCAGGTCTGCAGTCAGCAGATTCTCTCAGTTTTTGTTTGTCTGTAAAAGTCTTATTTCTCCTTAAATTTTGAAAATAATTTCATAGGGTGCAGAATTCTGGCTTGGTGTTTTTCCCGCTCAGTACTTTAAATATCTGATTCTGTTCTATTCTTGCTTGGTTGGTTGGTTTCTGAGTAGATGTCATATAATTCTTTGTTCCTCTCTAGGTAAGTTCTTCTGGCTTCTTTCAGGATTTTTATTTTTAATTTTCTGTAGTTTGACAGAGATATGCCCAGTAGTTGGATTTTTTTGGCATTTATTCTTTAGTGCTTGAGTTTCTTGGATCTGTGGTTTGGTGTCTGACATTAGTTTGGGGAAATTCTCTGTCATTATTGTTTCAAATATTCCTATTCTTTTTCTCTACCTTCTCCTGATGTACTAGTTAAAAGGAATTATGGTAAATAAGAGTTAAGGTGTGTGGAGAGGGAAAGCATTCTGTAGTTGTATGATTAGATCTGAGTCTTTTACTAATCAGGATTGTAAACCTTGTGTGTTGCCCTCCTCCCCCATGCCTTACTTAAATAGACAGGGTTGGCTGGAGTTGGTTATTTCCCCTTATGTGGCATATTTCCCACATAAGTTTCTCCAAAGACAGGCCTTGTTAAGAATAGAATGTTCAGACGTATTACAGAATGATTCCTTCTCCCTTCCTTATGCTGAAAACAAGGGGATTTGTATCTTATTTTTACTGTAAGAACCTGGTGGAGATCCTAGAGGTAAATCCCACAGAATTATGGGGGCCTTTGTATGACTGGGTTCCCCTTGGACTTAAGTTTCCACACTGAATTATTCACACTGAGCTTCCAGCCATTCCTCAAACAGTTCATGTTTTCCTATGTTCTGTGTCTCCCACTGTTTCCCATATCAGTTCCCACTGGTGTGACACTGTGTTTGCATGTGTATTTCTAATCTTGAGGGCAGCAATTTGTCCTTTGTCATTTCCTCACAAATCCAGGAAGAGTTGTTGATTTTTTCAGTCTGTTCAGCTTTTTACTTTCTGTTAGGACAGAATGATTCCTTACATTTGGAACCAGAAACCAGAAGTATGTTGCCAAGTTACCTAAACTTAGTGTTCTTTTTAACGTGTAAAAGGATGTTACTTAGTACTGGCTTCAACTTAAAGCTTGCATTTATTTGTTTCTTATTTTACTTGTAGCCTGTGCTCATACTTTTTCAATGCTGAAAATTGTCAAAATTTTTACATGTGAATATTTTTATATGTTGAGTATACTTTTAGGTATCTAGGTGAATGGAAGCATTATTTTTCTCTTTAATAATTACATCTTTTAAAATTACTTAGCTCTTGGGAATTTTTACTTTGGCAGCAAATTTCAGAGGAGAATGTTTTAGTCAACAATATAGATGGTTGCTTGATTTTGAGTTTCAGAAGAAAACACCCATGGAGATGAATATGATGATAAGCAGTAGGATGCCACTAATGCTGCTGTATTCATCCAAAACTGTTTAAAAACATAGTCTTTATTTTGTGCGTAAGAGGAAAAAAATTTTGGAACATCTGTTTGAGGCCTTTTAACATATAATTTTTAAAGTTTTCAAAGTATGTATGAATGTTGATATATCTTTATAATATAATGCCAAGTGGAAAAATAACTTGAGGTGCAATATGTACGGTATGATATCTTTATTTAAATTTTAAACAGTACAAATCATACCATATGTTGTGAATAAAAATATAGCTTATATATCTATCACGTACACCAACCCCATGGTAGTGGTTATTCTCAATATAGTGTGAGTGAGTGATTTTGAGGAAGGAGTTTTAAGGGAAGGTTCAACGATGTTGTTAAAATTTTTTTTTTTTTAAGATTTTATTTATTTATTTTGACGGAGATTACAAGTAGGCAGACAGGCAGGCAGAGAGAGAGGAGGAAGCAGGCTCCCTGCTGAGCAGAGAGCCCGATGCGGGCCCTGATCCCAGGACTCTGAGATCATGACCCGAGCCGAAGGCAGAGGCTTTAATCCACTGAGCCACCCAGGCGCCCTGTTGTTAAAATTTTTAATAAAATCATCTGAAGCAAATAAGTATTCTCGCTTAAAGGCTGGATGGCTGTTCTTTACTCTTCTATATATTTGAAACATTTTGTAATTAAAAAAAATAATATGTCCTGGGGTGCCTGGGTGGCACAGTGGGTTAGGCATCTGACTCTTGGTTTCAGCTCAGGTGATGATCTTGGGGATGTGGGATTGAGCCCTGCATCGGGCTCCGCATTTACTGCGGAGTCAGCTTAAGAATCTCTCTCCCTCTACCCTTCCCCTCACCACGTGTGCCCTCTCTCTCTGTCAAATAAATACATTAATCTTTTAAAAAAATAAATAATATATCCTATTGTTAGAAATTTGGAAACAGAAAAACGTACAGAAACCATCACCCAGATATTACCATTTGCATTCATCACTTATCTAATTTCTGTATGCTTTTAAGAAACACAAAAGTGGTAATGTCTATATAGTTTTGTATTTTTTTTTTTTTTAAATTTTTTAGAAAGAACATGTGCAAGCAGAGGCAGGGAGGGGCAGTGGGAGAGAGGATCTTAAGCGGGCTCCACACCCAGTGCAGAGTCTGGCACGGGGCTCACTACCAACCCTAAGATCATGATTTGAGCTGAAATCAAGAGTCGCTCGTTCAGCCAACTGAGCCACCCAGGTGCCCTTTGTATTTCTTAGTTTTATGTTTGTTGTTGTTTTTTTTTAACATACATTGGGCTCCCTGCTCTGGAGAAAAGGGAAAGCCTGCTTCTCCCTCTCCTACTCCCCCTGCTGGTGTGTTCCCTCTTTCACTGTATCTCTCTGTATCAAATAAATAAAATCTTTAAAAAAAAAATTGAGACAAAACTCATAACAAAAAATTCACTATTTCATCCATTTTAAAGTGTATAATTGGTGTTTTTACATATCTTCTACTTATTTACAGAACATTTTATCACCCCCTGAAGAAACCCGTATTTTCCCAATTCCCCTTCCCTCTATTAATTTAATTTCTGCCCCTATAGACAACCAATTTTGGATTTTTCATGTAAGTAAAACCCTCATAAAATATGTGACCTTTTATGTATGGCTTCCATTCACTTAACGTTATCATTCATGTTGTTGACATGTATCAATAATTCATTCCTTTTAATGGCTGAATGATCCATTATATAGGCATGCTGCATTTTTATTTTTAAGCCATCAGTTGATGGGACACTTGAGTTGTTCTCACATATTATTATGAATAATGCTGTTAACAATATTGTGTACAAGTTTTTGTGTGGATGTATGTTTTCATTTCTCTTTAGTATGTAAGAGTAGAATTGTTGGTTCACATGGTAGCTCTGTGTAATTTTTTGAGAAACCTGAAGACTGTTTCCTACAGTGGTTGCACCATTCTGCATTCCTGCCAACAATTTAGGAAGGTTTTAATTTCTCTAAATCCTTGCCAATACTTATTTTTTTCTGTGTGTGTGTGTGTGTGTGTGTGTGTGTGTGTGTGTGTGTTTAATATATCACCTATTGGTATGAGGTCGTATCTCATGGTTGTATTATGGTAAAATACACATACAATTTAACCATTTATAAGTACATTAAATACATCCACCACCACTACTATCCATCTCCATAACTTTTCACCTTATGAAACTTGAAACTATATCCATTAAACAACAACTCCCCATTCTTCCCTCCCCTGTCCCCAAACAACCACCATTCTACTTTTGGTCTCTGGTTTTGATTACCTTGAGAATCTCATATAAGTGGAATCATACAGTTTTTGTATTTTTGTCACTGGCTTATTTCATTTAGCATAACATAATGTCCTCAAGGTTCATACATGTTGTGAGCATATGTCAGAATTTCCTTCCTTTTTAAGGCTGAATAACATTCCATTTTGTTTCAATACCACATTTCGTTTGTCCATTCTTCTGTTGATGGACACATGGGTTGCTTTTGTATTTTAACAATTGTGGATAATGTTGCCATGAACATAGGTGTACAGATGATCTGTGAGATACTGTTTGCAGTTCCTTGCAGTACGTACCCAGAAGTGAAGTGCCAGATCTTGTAATAATTCTGCTTTCCATTTTTTGAAGAACTACCTTTCTGTTTTCCATACCCACTGTACCAGTTTACATTCCCATTGGCAGGGTTCCAATTTTTCTACATCTTTGTCAATACCTGTTTTCTTTCTTTTTCTTTCTTTNTTTTTTTTTTTTTTTTTTTTTTTTTTTTTTTTTTTTTTTTTTTTTTTTGGATAGTAGCTATCTTAATGGGTATGAGATGGTATCTCATTGTAGTTTTAATCTGCACTTTCCTGGTACCTAATGATGTTGAGCATCTTTGCTTGTGGCTAAAAGGCCATTTGTATGTCTGGAGAAATGTTTATTCAAGTCCTTTGCCCATTTTTTGAATCAGGTTTTTGTTGTTGCTGTTGATCAGTTTTAGGAGTTCTCTGTATATTCTATATATTCTCAATATGAATCCATTATAAGATGCATGACTTCTGAATATTTCTTCCATTCCGTGAGTTGCCTTTTTTGTTATATTGTCTTGACAGTTTTTAATTTTCAGTGAAGTCCAATTTGTCTTTTCTTATGCTGCTTTGCCTTTGGTGTCTTATCTGAGAAATCATTGCTGAATTTAATGTGATGAAGCTTTTTGCCCTGTGTTGTCTTGTAAGAGTTTTAGGTCTTACATTTAGATCTTTTTGAGTTAATCTTGTATATAGTGTTTGGTAAGGGTTCAACTTCATTATTTTGCACAGATGTCCAGCTTTCCCAGCACCATTCATTGAAGATTGTCCTTTCCCCACTAAATGGTCTTGGCACCCTGGTTGAAAAATCAGGAAGTGTGTTTTCTCTAGCTTGAATTTTTCCAAGATACTTTTGGTTATTAGGGGTCTTTTGAGATGCTATATGAATTATAGAATGGGTTTTTTACTTCTGCAAAAAACATTGGGATTTTGAATCCGATTACATCGACTTTGTAGATCACTTTGAGTAGTACTGTCATCTTAATACTTTTTAATTCATGAATGAATATGGTATGTTTCCATTTATGTCTTTAATTTTTTATAGCAGTGTTTGAGTTTTCATTGTTTTTTATCTCATTAGTTATTCATAAGTATTTTATTCTTTTTTGTGCTATTGCAATTGAATTTTTTCAGTAATTTCCTTTTCAGATTGTTCATTGTTGGCATAGAAATACAACTGATACTTGTATATTGACTTCGTATCCTGCTTATTTAGCTGAATTCATTTATCAGGTCTAACCGTTTGTGTGTGTGTGCGTGTGTGTGGAATCTGGGGTTTTCTACATATAAAATCATATTACCTGCAAATAGGAATCATTTTACTTCTTTCTAATTTGGATGCCTTTTCTTTTTCTTGCCTGATTGCTCTGACTAGAACTTCAAATACAGTTGACCCTTGAACAACACAGGTTTGTTTGAACTGTGCAGATACACTTAAGTGGATTTTTTTTAAAGAAATACAGTACAGTATATAAATGTATTTTCCTTATGATTTTTAAAATATTTTCTTTGGCTTTATTGTAAGACTACATTGTAAAATACATGTAACATAAAATATGTGTCAGCTGATTATGTTGGGGTAAGGTTCCATTCCATAATAGGCTATTAGTATTTAAGTTTTTGAGGGTCAAAAGTTATATGCAGATTTGCAGCTGTGTGGGGATCAGTGCCCCTAAGTCCCCTTCATTGTTCAAAGGCCAACTGTATTATGTTGAATGGAAGCTGCAAAAGTGGGCCTTGTCTTACTCCTGATCTTATAGGAAAACTTCAGCCTTTCACCATTATGTTTGCTGTGGGTTTTTCATATATGGCTTTTATAGTACATGTATATTAACATAATGTTATTAAGTATGTAAGATATATTAATATGTATTTATATATTAATATTTTAAAATAATTTTAAAGATTTATTTAACTTAGAACACGTGTGCGCATGTGCTTGTGGGGTGGGGGGCAGAGGGAGAGAATCTTTAGGAAGACTCCCCAGTGAGCACAGAGCCCAATGTGGCCCCATCCCACCACCCATGAGATCATTACCTGAACTGAAACCAAGAGTCGGTTGCTTAATGGACTGAGCCACCCAGGTGCCCCTTAAAATATTTTTTATATATATTTCTCAGTTGGATCAAGGTATTCTTCTAGTAGATGCCTTAGGAAGGTCTCAAAGTACAGTATTCCTCTAGTCCTTGCATGTTTAAACCTCTTTTTTTCTGTAACCTCATACTTGACAGTTGGACTAGATATAAAATTCTAGGCATATATTCTTTGCTTAAATTTCTTGAAATTGTACCACCCTCACTTTATTTTGCTTCCTACTGCCAAGAACCTAATTTTATTGTTTGATAAGAAACATAGGGGTACCTGGGTGGCTCAGTCAGTTAAGCATCTCCCTTCAGCTCAGGTCATATACTCTCAGGGTCTTGGGATTGAGACCCTCATTGTGCTTCCTGCTCCGGGGGTTGGGGGGATTCTGCTTCTCCTTCTCCCTTAGCCCCCCACCCCAACTCATGCATGCTCTGTCTCTCTCTCCCTCAAATAAATAAGTAAATAAATAAACTTAAAAAAATAAATCTTCTTGGGGGGGGAAGAAATGTGGTCTTCTATTCCTGAAGTAATAGAGATTTTTTGTTTCCCTGTATCAGTAAAATAATAAATTTTCTAGATGTGTCTGAAAGTTGACCTTTCTGGTAATGTTGATCCCTTTCAACATGTAGATTGATATTATTTCTGAGAAGTTGTTTTGTTGCTGTTGTTTTTATTTGTTTTTAAGATTTTATTAGAGAGCAAGAGCACGCAGGAACAGTGGGAGGGGCAAAGGGAGAGGGAGAGGCAGGCTCTCTGCTGAGCAGGGGCTCATTCCCAGGACCCTGAGATCATGACCTGAGCTGAACCACAGATGCTTAACCAACTGAGCCAACCAGGTGCCCCTCTGAGAAGTTGTTTTTGATTGTGGTTTTAAATATCAGTTTGTTTCACTGTTTTTCTTGGATTTTTAAGTGTCTTCTGTATCACTTTGTTTATGACCCTTCTTCTTTCTCTTGGCTGTTTTCATTTCTCTCCTTATAACATGCTGCCAAATTTGGTTTTTAGTGTTCTGTTGAGGGTTTTTGCGTCAGTGTTCATAGGTAATAACTGGTCAATAGGTTTTCTTTTAGTGTTTTCATCTGGCTTTGATGCCAGGGTGTAATGCTGGCTTGATAGAATGAATTAGGAACGCTTTCATCCTCTTCAGTTGTTTTTGGAAAAGTTTGAGGATTGATACTCATTCTTTTAATGTTTTATAGAATTTGCCAGTGAAGCCATCAGTTCCCAGGGTTTTCCTTGTTGAAAGATTTTTGATTACCAATCCAATCTCATTATTAGTTACAGGTCTATTCAGATTTTCTATTTCTGCATGATTTGGTATTGGTAGGTTTTGTATTTATAGGAATTCGTCCCATTTCATCTAGGTTATCCACTTTGTTGAAGTACAGTTACTCATAGCAGTCTCTTATAATCCATCCTTTTAATTTCTACAGAATTACTAATGCTTCCGTTTTCATTTCTGATTTAGTAATTTGACTTTCTCTTTTTCTTCTTAGCCCATCTAGCTAAAGATTTATCAATTTTGTTGATACTTTGAAAGAACTACTTTTTGGTTTCATCGGGTTGTTTTTTTTTTTAAGATTTTATTTATTTATTTGTCAGAGCACACAAGCAGGGGGAGAAGCAGGCTCCCCACTGAGCAAATAAGCCCAATGTGGGACTCCATCCCAGGACCTTGGGATCCTGACCTGAGCCAAAGGCAGACCCTGAACTGACTTGAGCCACCCAGGTGTCCCAATTTTATTATTTTTTTATTCTCTACTTTGCATATAATTATGTTATTTCTTCTTAGTTAGGGGTTTAGTTTGTTCTCCTTCTAGTTCCTTAAATTTTGTAAATAATTTGTTAAATTTTTGTAAATTTTGTAAATAGGTTGTAGATAGGTTGTTAATTTGAGATCTGTTTTTTAACGTATATATTTATAGGTATAAGTTTTTCCCTTAGCAATAATGCTTTGCAGCACCCCATAAGTTTTGGTGTGTTGTGTTTTTATTCCTCTTTAAGTATTTTTAAATTTCCCTGTTATTCCTTCTTTCCTCCATTGGTTGTTTAAGGGTTTGTTGTTTAATTTCCACAAATATGTGGATTTTCTCATTTCACTTTTGTTATTGATTTCAAATTTCATACCATTGTTGTAAGAGAATATACTATCTATGATACCTGTCTCTTTAGAATTAATTTGTAGCCAGATATATGGTCTATCCTAGAAAATGTTCACGTGCACTTGAGAAGAATGCGTATCCTGATCTTACTGGGTCTAGTTGGTCTATTGTGTGAAGTCCTCTGTTTCTTACGTCTACTTCTTCCAGTTATTGAGAGTTGGGTATTGAAATCTCCAACTATTATAGAACTATTTCTCTCAATTTCTGTCAGTTTTTGCTTCATATATGTTGATCATGTGTCATTAAGTGTCTAAGTGTTGTAATTGTTATACTTGGAGTATTGAATGTTTTATTAATGTACATTGTCCTTTTTTGTCTTGCAGCATTTTTTTTTTTAATTCTTTGCCCAAGGGGTACAAAAGTTTGTTGTATCTGTCATTAGTATAGTTACCTGTTCTCTTTTAGTAACTGTTTGCATGGAATATCTTTTTCCATCCTTTAATTTTTAATAAATTTGTGTCTTTAGATCTAAAGTGAGTGCCTGGTAGAGAGCATATAATTGGACCATGTGTTTTTATCCATTCTGCCAGTCTTTATCTTTTGATTGGAGAATTTGACTTAAACCACTTATATTTGAAGTGATTCCTGTTAAGAAAGATCTTATTTCTATAATTTTGCTATTTATTTTCTATATGCCTAGTAGCTTTTCTCCCTAATTACTGTCTTTTGTGTTGATTTTTTTTTTTTTGTAGTGAAATGTTTAAATGCCTTTCTCATTTCCTTTTGTTATATATTATATTGCTGTTTTCTCTTTTCATTTCTNTTGCTATTTTCTCTTTTCATTTCTAACCCCCATGATTATCATGGGGGTTACATTGAGCCTTCTAATATTATAATACTCTTATTTCAATTTATACTAGCTCATCTATAGTAGTACATAAAAAAATTTCCTTATAGACTCTGTTCCTACCCCTTTTGGTTGTTGTCACAGAATTAGATTTTTATACGTTATGTGTGCAAAAACATAAACTAATCTTTTAGTTGTAGTAGCATTTTAAAGCATGTAGAAAACTAAATTTGGAGTTACAAATCAAAGTTAAAATAATGCTAGCTTTTATACACTAATAATTTTTGTTGGACATTTAGGGTCCTTTGTATTTCCATATGAATTTTGCATCAGGTTCTCCATTACAACATTCTTTCTAAGGGGCATAATTTTTTTAAATTAATTTAACAGATATTTTTGTAGAACACAGTGTGGAACTGGTGCTATTTTATATGTTGACTCTACAGAGTTAAATGAAGTTGATGAGCTGGTAGGGGAAATTATGAGTATCAGTTTTAAGGATGATAGTGTGACAGAATGATAAAGCATACTAAGGACTAAAATATTATTTTTTGAGTTTTTCCTTTGTTCTGTTTTTTAAAGCAACATATTTAAAATAAATTAGGTTTAAAGTAGATGCAGCTCCAATTTTTGAAATGAATTGGTTTGGAGTTCTGGCATAAAAACTCATTTTCTGACTTGTGGCAAATTGTTTGACGCTTTCATTTTTCTTATAAATGAAATATAAAAAATGTTTCAGCTACAGAGTTGATTAATTACATTTATGTCAAATTTGATCTTTACCAGTTGGAAATAAAAATAATAACAGCTCTGACTACTCTGAAAAGTTTTTTTGTAGCCAAATAACATGAAGTCAAAAACATTTTATATGTAATCTCTAAAATGTAAATGGAAGTTATCTGCTAATTCCTCATCTGGTGTGTTTATTTTTAAACTGCTTACTGTCTTTTACAAGTTATGTCTTTAAAATTTTTTAAGTAAAGTACTGTTTCAAAGCACCATTTCCAGATATTTTTGAATATGCTTTTAGATTCGTGTTCTATAGTTTCTAACCTTTTTTTGTCAGGATCAAGTATTAAGAGTAGAATCTTTGGAGCCAAACTGCCCTGGTCTGGTTTCTTCTTTCCTGGATTTCAGTTCTAATCACTAGGAGTTGTTTAAACCACCCCCATGTCTATTAATAAAATGGAAGTAATAATAGTACCTACGTTATATGGATTAAATGAGTTAATGTGTAGAACATTAATAGGAACACAGAAATTGATGAGTACATGTTTGCTTTTACCTCTGTGTTAGCACTCACCAACAACAGAGCTGATGCGATAAAATAGTACTGAGAACAAACAGTACATACTGTTGCTTCCTATAGAATTTTTTTTTAAGGTTTTCTCCTCTACCTTTGTAATCAATCCTTTCCTTAACCCATATTTCTTGGAACCACAGATCTGATTTCTTTCTACATATTTTTGGGAGTTTGTTTTCCATAATGCCATGTTGTAGAAACATACAGTAAGGGGTGACCCTTTATGCATGACTTACTTCACTTAGCATAAGACTTTTGAGAGACATCCATGTTGCATGTTTTAGTAGTTTGTTGCTTTTACTGCTGAATACTATGGGTGTACTATATGGACATACTATTGCTTATTTTTCCCAATTTTTGGCATTTATGATAAAGTAGCTGTAAATATTTGCATACAGTTCTGCATATGGGCATATATTAGTATTCCTTTTGGACGGATACCAGATGTGTGGGGTTCCTGGTTTGTAATATAAGTACATGTTTAATTTTATAAACATCTGCCAGTTTTCCAGAGTGGCCATGTTATTTTTCATTCCCTCCACCAAAGTATGAGGCATTGCATTTACTCTGCGTTTAGCAGCAGTAAATTTCAGCCATTCTAGTAGGTATATAATAGTATCTCATGGTTTTAATTTGCATTTCTCCGGTGAGTAACAGTTGAGCCATCTTTTCATGTGCTTATTTCCCATTCTGATTCTTCTTTGAAATGTCTCTTCAAACCTTTTGCCTGTGTTTTGTTTGGGTTGTTTTCTTATTATTGAGTTGTAAGAGTTCTTTATATATTTTGGAAACAAGTTTTCTATCAGATATATGTTTTGTGAACATTTTTTCCCAGTCTGTAGCTTGTCCTTTTATTTTTTTTTAGCAATATCTTTCTAAGAGCAGAAATTAAATTTTTTTTTCTTGCCTCATTATACTGGTTGGAACCTCTAACAGTGTTCGGTAGAAGCATTGAGAATTTTTTTAGCCTTTCCTTCCTCGTTTTAAAGGGAAAGTATTCAAGCTTTCACCATTAAGTATGATGTTAGTCGTTTTTTCTAGATGTCCTTTATCATAGCTTAAGGAAGTTTTCTTATATTTTCAGTTTGAGAATTTTTATCATGAATGGGTGTTAGGTTTTGTCAGTAGCTTTTTTGTGTCTATTGAGATGATCATATGGTTTTGTCCTTAATTGCGTTAATTCAAGATTTCTCTTCTCTAATATTGTTGACATTTGGGGACAGGCAGTTATTTCTTGTGTTGCAAAGTGTTTAGTGTATCCCTTACCTCCACACACTAGATGCCAGGAGTACTTTCTCCCTAATCCACAGTTGGGAACCACTGCATTAAGTTTTTTGGTTTTGTTTGGTTTTTCAGATGTTAAAACAACCTTGAATTCATGGAATCAATTCCACTCGTTTGTGATACATAATCCTTTTTTTATATTGTTGGTTTTCTGTTGTTTATATTTTGTTAAGAAATTTTTCATCTCTATCCATGAGGGATATTAACATGTAGTTTTCTCGTGATGTCTTTGTCTGGCTTTGGTTTTGGGTTTTTTGGTTTTTTTAAAGATTTTATTTACTTGAGAGAAAGCTTGTGCAAGAGCACAAGCAGGGTGAGGGGCAGAAGGAGAGGGAGAAGTAGAGTTCAGTCCCAGGGGCTTGATCCCAGGACCCCAGGATTATGACCCGAGCCCAAGGCAGATGTTTAACTGACTGAGCTACCCAGGCGCCCCTGTCTGGCTTTGGGTTTTTTTTTTTTTTTTTTTTTTTTTAACTTATTCGACAGAGAACACAAGTAGGAAAAGCAGCAGGCAGAGTTAGAGGGAGAAGCAGGCTCTCCATTGAGCAGGGAGCCCGATTCGGGACTCGATCCCAGGACCACGGGATTGTGACCTGAGCCAAAGGCAGCCGCTTAACCGACTGAGCCACCCAGGTGCCCTGGGCTCTTAAAATAATTGGGGAAGTGTTTCCTTCTCCTTTGTTTTCTGAAAGAATCTTTATAGGATTGGTATTGTGTCTTCCTTAACTGTCGATACTTTTCACCAGTGGAACCATCTGAACCTGGGAAGATTTTTAATTACTAACTCAGTTTTTATTGCCATAGTTCTGTTCTGATTTTGTTTCTTTATGAATAATTTGGTAAAGTATTTCTTTTTTTGAAATTTTTCGTTTCATGTGTATGATCTGATTTGTTGGCACAAAGTATTCATCATACTCCTTTATAATTCTTTGAATTTCTGTACAGTCTGTAGTGATGTTACCTCTCTTATTCCTAGTATTGGTCATTTGTATCTTTTCTTGGCCAGTCTAGTTGAAGTTTATTCAACTTCTGGTTTCGTGTATTTTTCTCTGTATTTGCTTTCTATTTCATTGAATTCTTTTATTCTCTTTTGTATTTGATTCGCTTTATAGCTTCTTGAGGTTGAAGTCTTAAGTGTTTTTTTAGCTATTTCTGTTTTTCTAATATGAAATTTAAATTATACTTTTCATCATTGCTTTAGCTAGACTCTGTATATTTCAGTATGTTGTGTTCTCATTGTCATGTAGTTAAAATATCTTTCTAATTCTTGATTTCTCCTTTGACCCATGGGTTCTTTAGAAGTGTGTTGTTTAATTTCCTAATATTTGGGAATTTCCCAGGCATTTTTTCCCTCTTGATTTCTAGTTCCATTGTTGAAGAATTCTAATTCAGGAGTTTTAATATTAACATGTCAAAGGCCGAGTTAAAAAAAAAACAAACATCCAAACCTACCATCTCTTGGCCTTCCTCCTTCCCACTGATGGGTAGTAGTGCCTCAAGATAGGAAACTAGGAGTTCTCAACTTGTTTTTCTCCACTACTTTCTAATTCTAGTAGTTCACCAAAAAATGTTCATTTGGCCCTGGAACTTAGCCTCTCCTTTATGTCTACATTCCTATCACTGTAAATTTGGACCTCAATACTCACTTAGTCATATACCATCCTCCTGACTTGTATTTTTGTTACCAACAGGATCTATAAAGGACCTTATGCCACTCAGTGTCTGTACTCACCATGCGGTCTCAGTCATATTGTGCTTTGACTATAGATCTTGCTTTTGTGTCTTACCTCTCCAGTTGGGTCATGATTGAGTTATAATTTGTGTGTCCAACATAGCCTTGCAGAGTTTTGTGTGTATTATTAGTAAATACAGCAGAATATGTTTGATTCCTTTTCTCATTCTCCCTCAGTTGGTTTTAGAGTTTGAGGTAATTTTAGGGTATGGACTGTACTTAGTGGTTATATTTTGGTTTTTTGGTAATACATTATAGCAGGACTGGGCCCAATCAGTCATAGTAGATTACATAAGGGGAGTTTTTAGGAAAAGAAATATTAACTATGATAGAAGAGTAATACAGAAGGAAATCTATGGAAATACAGAAGGAAATCCTATATGATATGCTAGGGCTGAGGGAAGTACTCAAAGAAGGACAAACTTAGGATTCAAATTTCATTAGAGAGGGTGTGGTTCAGCCCACCAACCCCAGAGAAGTTTGATGGACGGGCCAGCCTAGAGCTGCTTTGGGGCTGCCTGACAGGCGACTGACCACCCTCTGGAGTGTAGGCATTCAGGAGTGGGGAATTGGTAACCTGTAGCATGGTGTGCAGTGGGAGTCTGGGTACCAGCCGAGGCAGGAAGCTTTTAGTCTGTGTGTATAGGGTTTTTGGTTACCATGTCAAGAGGACTGCAGAAAAGTTATTACTAGACCAAGGCTGCAAAATCACAGAAGGACTGTGTTCTGCCCCATGGCCGGGGTTGGCAATACCAGATGTTCTCACACCCATACCACCAATGACAGCCTACGCCTGAAATGATTGGAGAGCCTCTACTGCAGTGTTCCTTCAGCACCCTCTACCAAGAAGACTTAACATCATACTCACTTTAAAGGAGAAATACTTAGAAAGTATTCTGTTGTTTATCATAGAAAATATATTGAAGGGTGCATTTGGAGCTAAAACACAATAAAACGATAACTGACACACAAATATAAAGCACTGAATGGTAATTTGCAAGCTTTCCCTGCCAACATTTGTGTTCTCTACCTCCAATTCACTGGATAGCCTTTTTTTTCTTAGTCGCTAAGTAGAATCATTTTTTTTTTCTTCTTTATTCTATTGATCTACCTTCTTGCCCCTGTTCTTGGGATTCCACTTTGTTTCTGGAGCATCTTGTCCTCTGAGAACACTGTTTCTTCTAGTCTCCCCGGTTAGAATTAGGCCTTTCTGGGGCACTTGGGTGGCTCAGGTCATGATGCCAGGGTCCTAGGGTCAAGCCCTGTGTCCTCAGGCTCCTTGCTCGGCAGAGAGCCTGCTTCTTCCTCTTGCTCTGCCTACCCCTGCCCCCCATGTTCGTTTTCTCTCTCTCTCAAATAAATAAATAAAATCTTAAAAAAATAAAAGAATTAGGCCTTTCTGAATATTCTTTTCTTTCCCCATTTCCCTGGTAGCCGTTTTCTTTTCTAAAAATCATCTTTAGTCTCTCTGATTTGTCTTTTGGTGTCTGTTTGATTTTGGCATTAGCGCTTGGTTCCAACTCACTTCTTCACTCTCTAGAGATTGGATATTATAGGAATAATTTCTAATCAACCTTGGAAATGTTTTTCACTTTTAAAATGTCAGTGTTTTAATATACTGCCTTCCCTATCCACATTTTAGCATAGATCAAGCTGGTTTCAGTGGGGGAAGGAGGATGTGTTTTGTCACACATATACTATGATGTTGAATTCAAAGCAATCTTTCATTAATCTAATGGAAGGTAGCCTGATAATATCTTTAAGTGCTGTGAACTAGGAATGTTTTCTCTTTCCTTCCTCTCTCCCTCCTTTCATTCCTGTCGTGTGTGTGTATGTGTGTGTGTGTGTGTGTGTGTGTGTGTTTGCTTTACAATTCCCCCAAAGATCACATGTCACCTGTAGTTTGTTTTAATGTACTAGTAGAAGACTCATTTTAAAAGTAAATTCCTTGAAATCAGGTATATATATATATTTTTTTTTTTTAAATAAAGGTGACATTTTGTTCTTGGCATAAATAAGTATCTAGAACTTGTGTTTTGAAATTTAAAATTCAGTTTTCTGAATCAAACCATTATTTTCTGAGAAACTTATAAACTTACCTGGGAATTATTTCTTTGGTTTTTTTTTTTTTAGACAGTAGAGATTTGTCATGTTTTCGAACCTTTGATTGATTGTAGGTTCTCTTTCTGGTTCAGAGTAATTGAGAATTTTACTGACATATCCTAGAAATTATTGTAGGGTTATCAGTTACTTGCAGACATATATTATGATTTATTGATTTATTGATTATTGTTCTTGGTTAGTATATGAAAATTCCTAGGTGATAGGTTTTCAAAAATGGATGCTCATAATTAGAATTTTATGTGAGATATATATATTCAAATGAAGAGAAATTACAGATTAAGGTGTTACAGATGAGGTCTAGCAAGTATTTGGTAATTAGTCCAGTTCCTATTATTTCCTTCTCATAATTAGAAATATGTGAGAGATATATATATTCATATGAAGAGAAATTAAAGATTAAGGTGTTATGCCTAAGAAAGCCAACCATATGTAAAAATGTGTATTTGCTGAACAAATTTATTTAGTTAGAAATCTCAATTTGTTGATATTAATCATTTTAAAATAGAAAGTAAAGCAAATAGAAAAATACGATTTTGCTTCTTTTGAGATGATTCTTATTACTGAAAACTGCATAAAAACAACAGGAAAATCAGGGCTGTTTATAAAATGTCTGACTGTTGCCCAGTGTTCTGAATGCATATAAGTGGATCTGAAAATCTGAATAACCACTGTACTTTTTTTAAAATATGTAACTTTTTGTAGTACAAGTGTACTAAATATTTAACTTTGTTTATTCAGCAGGAACATTTATAAACATTTGCCTGTTTGTGTTTTAGGTAAAATCTGTAAAAACTGGGTCAGTTTTTTGGACAATGTGCTGCTGCTTATCGTATTTCTATATGGTAAGAGTTCATATTTGAAACTATATGAGGTCTAGCAAGTATTTGGCAATTAGTCCAATTCCTCTTATTTCCTTCTCATCTGGACTAGTTCTCCGCTTCCTTTCTCCTGATATCTTTAGGATGTTTAATGCATTCTCATTTATTATTGCCATCCTCTTCCCTACCTCCATCCTTGGGGTGTGTATGGACTTTGTTTTAATGGGAGGGCTAATACTCAGCCCCTCAAATATAGTATTTGCAGTGAGTAAAAAAAAAATTTTCCTTTTCAAATGTATAACTTTTTCTAAATAATGGTCCTATCCTCTACCTACATACTTTTTTCAATAGATTACTTAAGATTAGGATTCAAAATTACCTCTTCATTCTCCTGCCTTTTCTCCCCACCACACAGCTTATGTAGTAGTCTTCTGCTGAAAATTAGTGATAATTTTAAATAAGCTTTTTTTTCTAATTATCTATAGTGATAATTTTAAAATAAATATCATGGACTATATGCATCCAACTTACCCATGCCCCTTTTAAAATGGTTAAAACCTGAGTCACATTCTGTGCAACTAGGTCTATACAACTGTACCCAAGTACTAGCAGACTCATTCTCTTTGAAGCTTATATTTAAATTTCGAAGGTAATTTGAAGTCCTTCAGTTAGGACTTGTGCTCAATCAGAGTAACATTGTTTTTGGTGCAAAATAGAATGTGACTGAAGCACTAAACTGATATTCCTATATGCTGAAGGTGGGTAGTTCATTTCAAGTGGTCCTGAAATATTTTAGACAAGGGTAGCATTGTTACAATATAAAAGTTAACATCTGTTCTCCTAATGTGACTTATAAACATTTGCCTGTTTAGTAAATATTTAGTAAATATTTAGTAAAATATTAGTAAAAATTTACTAATTAGTAAAATGGTTCTTCTAAACTTTTAATTATTAGAGCACACCTAAAACTTCGATCTTGACAAGAGCTTATTGCCTATTGAATGTACTCAAAAAAAGTTAATACTGTTGGTTGAGAATAAACCTTATCTTTAGAATATGTATTAATTTAGACCAGAACAGGGATGGCTGGGTGACTCAGTTGGTAGAACATGTGACTCTTGATCTCAGGGTCATGAGTTCAAGCCCCACTTTCTGCATATAGCTTACTTTAAATAAGTAAAGAATCACTTAAAAAAAAAAATTAGACCAGAACATACTCAATTATTCTGATTAAATAGAATATTCTAAACATTAAAATGGAATCTTGATTTGTAGTCCATTAGTAGGAAATAATTTATACTCAAGGTAGCACTCTTATTTTCAGTATCTCAAAGCATATCCAGATTATCTGAGTGTTCCTTGTAATTCACTTGTTGGCTGGTGCTAACATTGATTGTTCTTATTCTCAGTCAAGCTTCTTGCAATGTACTTACCATAAATAGGGGAAGTAAAATCCTTTTTTTCTTTTAAAAATTTATGATCTGTATCTTAAGAATCCTTACTTTCATGAAAGACTTTTTACTACCAATTGACAAATTATAATCTTAGTGTTCTTATTTAATTTGACCATTTCTCCAGTGAACATAGAATAGCATGTTGGATTTATGGGATTGTGTTATTTTAATAATCAATAAAAATAAGAAATAGGTTTTTTGTAGGTTATATAAATCAATTTTAAGCATATCCCACAATTGTTAAGAATCCTAGTGTTTATGTCTGTTCATTATATGTTTAGATTGTTAGGACAAATAAAACTTACCTATTTTTTTAAAGCAAACATCTTAAATTATTTAACTTTGCATTTCTTAACTCCTAGGTCTCTGCTTGGGGTGGCTATGTGTTTATTATCAACCTTATTCCCCTGCATGTATTTGTGTTGTTACTGATGCAGAGATATAGCAAGAGAGTGTACATAGGTAAGTGATTTGACTTTTGAAATTTCAACTTCTAAGAGATGTTTCATATACATTCTTTTCATTGAGTAGCCATTTCTCTTTGGGCATATTATCCATAAGAAGGTAAATATAATTTCGGGTTTTTTTGTTCTTTTTTGGGTTTTTTTGCTTTTTTTGTATTAATAAGGTGGGTCAGGCATTTTTACCCAAGTGCATTGTTACCAACTTTTTCTTGATGAGTTTTTCTTTTGTTTTTGTAGAAATTAGTCTACACATACTAGATTTAATATTTGATATTTGTCAGCCCACCCAGCCTTTTTTTTATTTGGGGGAATGGGCATTCTATTGTGAAAATCATTCATATATACTTATTATTCAAATTCAGCTTAGTCACTATGAGATTGAACATTCTCAAAGTAAACAGTTGTATAAATTTTTGAAAGCCCTCTCTGTATAATATATGGCAATATTTGTCCATTTGGGATGCTAAAACAAAATTCTTCAGGTGAGATAACATATAAACAACAAATTTCTCACAGTTCTAGAGGCTGGAAAGTCCCAAGATTAAGGTACCAGAATGGTCACATTCTAGTGAGGGCTCTTTTCCTGGTTTATAGCTGGTACCTTTTTACTTTGTCCTTATATGGTAGAAGGGATGAGCTAGTTCTCTGGATCTCTTTTAAAAGGATACTGTTCCCTGGAGCCCACAATAAACCTTATTACATCCCAAAGGCTACCTTGTAATACCATCATCTTGGGCATTAGATTTTAAACTTAAGAATTGGTGGCGGGGGGACATACACTCATGCAGACAGTAGCATAGACAACGTTTTTTCTATGAAATCTTTATTTTCTCTCTGGGTTTTAAAACATATCTTCTAAATAAGATGCTTAATGATAGATGTTGTCTGAAATCTCAGAGCTCATTTTCTATGACAACTTTTATGTGTAGAATTAATCAGAGAGAAGTTGTGGTCTGAACCCAATGTCTTAGTAAAATAATATAATCCTGTTATGGTAATGTTGTTGGTAAGCAGTAACACAAAGATATAAAGCTTATTTACTTAATTAAAGAAAAACGTAGTTTGGCACTTGCTCAAAAACTTAATCATAGAGTTACCATATGACCCAGCAGTTCTATTCCCATGTACATACCCTGTACATAATTGAAAGTAATTATTCACATAAAAACTTGTACACTAATGTTCATAGCAGTATTCATTATTCCTAATAGTCAAAAAGTGTAGACAACCTGATGTCATCAACTGATGAATGGATAAATGAAGTGTGGTATATTCATACAGTGGAATATTTAGCCACGAAAAGGAATGAATTACTGATACATCATGAGCCTTGAAAACATTATGCTAAGTAAAATAAGCCAGATGCATAAGGCCATGTATTGTAGGATTCTTTCTGTATGAAATGTTCAGAATAGACTAATTGTACAGCCAGAAAGTAGGGGATGCCTGGGTGGCTCAGGTGGTTAAGCGTTTACCTTCTGCTCAGGTCATGATCCCAGGGTCCTGGGATCAAGTCCCACCCACATCTGGCATCTTGCCTAGCGGGGAGCCTTGTTCTCCCTCTGCCTGATGCTCCCCCCTGCTTGTGCTGTCTCTCTTTCTCTCTGACAAATAAATAAAAATATTTTTTAAAAGAGAGAACAGAACCACTAAACCAGTAGGTTTAGTGGTTACCAGGGGCTTAGGGAGTGGAAGAGTGACTGCTGTTGGGTATGGGATGAGGAAATGTTCTGAAATTAGATAGTGGTAGATACACAACTTTGTGACTATAATAATAATTTAAAAAAAAATAATGGTACATTTAAAAGGGTGAATTTTTATAGTATATTAATCATATCAGTTAAAAATTCATAGTCATTTTTATCATACTTTATTATAATCACTACTGAAATAATTAATATATATTGGGTGTTTATTTTACACCACATAATGTCCTGAGTTTTTTACCTGTATTTAACTCTAATTTTCATAACCACACTGAGTGTGTACTAGGTACTGTTACTGTCCTCATTTTACAGATGAGACAAGAAAGGATGTAATTTGCTCAAGATCATGTGGGTGAAGCCTGAACTTAGGGCTACACAACCCATGATGCTAAAAATTACTATAACTGTGTGCCTACTGTATAAACCTAATTTGGACTTGGTATATGTCACTATATTGGGATGTGAATTACACACAATTATGTTACAAATAAGATTCTGATGTTTTAACAAGAAAAAAGAACATCCACATCTTATTTTGCATTTATAGAAAGACTGGTTTGCAGGTATCACATAACACTAATGAGATGTAAAATTATTTAAACTTTATAAAAGTTTATCACACTTTTTATCAAAGAAATTATTAAAGATATGAAGACATATTTAGGGGTGTTCACTATGATGTAAGTTATAATTGTGAAAATAGTTTAAGTGCCCAATACAGAAATCTTAATTTCTCTAGTGGACGTTTAAGTTTCACTTGAATAGTACTGTTGCCATATATGAAATATTATGGCATCATTAAAGTTGGTATCTGATGACACAGGAAAAGGTTAATAAACAGGCAGACAGCAAGGATTACTACTGTTATTTTTTCTTCATACTTTTCTCTGCTTTCCAGATTTTCTCCAATGAACATGTACTAAATTCATAAAAAATGAGACTTTTTCATTTGTAGAAGTGTGAATTTTATCTCAGATGGTTTATAAGGGTCTTATTAAATTAGAATAATAATTTAAGGAGAAGGAAGAAATTAGTTTCTGGTATTGATAAATGATTTTTAAATGTCACTGAGGAATTTGTCTCTTTTAGTGAGGTCATTTGAGTAAGGAGAGTAACAATCACTTTTTCTTTTAAACAGAATCACTTTTTATATCTAAAATGTATTTTTATGGTAATATTTACTGGTGGAATCATCATATAAAGAGCTAAGTATTAGAGACATACCACATACTTTAGTTCTGTACAAATTATTCTAGAATTGTAGAGTTTGTGAGTGAAGAAAGGTAATCCTGCTATTGAGTTAATTAAAATTCAAACTGGAAGGGCGCCTGCCTGGCTGGCTCATTCCATGGAGCATGTAACTCTTGATCCTCAGGGTCATGAGTTCAAGCCCCACATTAGGCATAGAGCTTACTTTAAAAAAAAATTTATTTTTAATTAAAAAGTAAAACCAGGGACCCCTGGTGGCTCAGTCAGTTGGGTGTCTGCCTTCGGCTCAGGTCATGATCCCAAGGTCCTGGGCTCGAGTCCACATCAGGCTCCTTGCTTGACAGGGGGCCTGCTTCCCCCTCTGCCTCCCACTCCCCCTGGTTGTGCTTTCTATCTCTCTCTCTGACAAATAAATAAATAAAATCTTTAAAAAATAAAATAGAAAGTAAAACCATAAATTTTAGGCATCATTATTATACTTGGCATATATAAACAAAACATATGCTAAACAACAGAAAAACTTAAAAATTGCATGTAACATCCTAGGATACAAAAGCTGGAAGCACTAGAATTTAGTTTTGTCTAATTTTGCTTTTTTTTGGAGGAAATTTAAGTAATTTGGTTCACTAGAGAATTAAATGTTTAATAGATACCAAGTTTTGTGCTAGCTATTAGGATGCACAGATCATCAAAAGATGGTCCTTTTCTAGGGAGCTTATATTCTACAACATAATTTCATTATTACAGTGTAATTATAGCATATGAACAAAATGGAAATGGGAAGGAGTTTTGACTTTTGAGTTTCGGGAAAGTCTCGTTAGGCTTCCCAACTAACCATGTCCTTCTGAAAGCTTTGGAGATAAATCTTAATCTTGAGAGGAGAAAATAGTATGGAAACAGAGTTTGTGATGATGTAACCATAAATGAGAGGTACCGTTACAGGGTAAGAGTATGAACTGCAGAGCCAAATTAATAGGATTCAATTCCTGGTCTAGTCACTTACTAGTGGTGCAACTTTGGGCAGATTACTTAATTTCTTTATGCCTTAATGTCCTTATGAATCAAATGGAGATAATAATTCCAACCTTGCAGAATTTTAAGGTTAAATGAGAAGTGCTATTTAAGTGTTTGCCTCTGCTGTTGATGTAAAAATTATGAAGGAATAACTAGACAGAGTTCCAGAGGCTGAGAGGTGATTATAAAGACTGAGGATATCTGAAGATTGTTCCTTTTATTTTTTTTAATGAAAATAAACTTTCACTACAACTCTTTTTGATTATCAGAAAAATAGCAGAGCTTTGTGCAGTGGCAGTATCGTAGCCAATGAGGTTTATCCGAGGCGCGATTATTGCTAATAGAAAAATAGCAGAGAAATGACACTGGTGTGTTACATAAAATACCAAATAGCAACTAAGACACAATTAATAATAGAGTGGTGTGCTTATTTTTATTTATAATTTTAAAATTTAAGATAATGTATGTAATTGAGAAAGTCAGGTATTACTACGAAGCTTATAAGAAAAATCAGGGGTTTTTTCCACCTTTTCCTTAATTAGCTCACTCCCTATATTCTTATGTCGAGACGACCACTTTCAGTTCTTTCAGGGTTTTTTTGGGTTTTTTGGTTTTTTGGTTTTTACCACTAATAAGCTTCTAAAGGGTTCTGGTCATCAGTTCCAACATGTGGGGGTGGTTTTCCCATG
The DNA here is from genome assembly GCA_002007465.1 of Ailurus styani. Classification (NCBI taxonomy): domain Eukaryota; kingdom Metazoa; phylum Chordata; class Mammalia; order Carnivora; family Ailuridae; genus Ailurus; species Ailurus styani. Next base: position 365,925 of record LNAC01000360.1, read on the forward strand.
CCATCAAACAGTTTTCTGATATCAACTGAGTATCCTACCACTCAGCTTAATTTTGATACCATCTATCCTTAGGTAGCATCAGATGTCACAGGTTAAGGGTTCAGTCCCACAAGACTGGCCTCTCTGCTTTATATGTCAGTCACAAGTCCAGGTTGTTACCTGTGCTTCTGACCATATGGCTGTGAATCACAGGTTCCCATGATCCCCGTCTTGGTTTGATTAAATTGCTAGAGTAATTGTAAGATTACAGGTTTATTATAAAAGGATGTAATTCAGGAACAGCCAAATGGAAGAGATGCATTGGACCAGGTATGGGGAAAGAGCATGGAGTTTCCATGCTCTCACCAGACACTACACTTTCCCCAAATCTCCACTTATTCAACCGGAAGTTCTTGGAACCCTGTCCTTTTGAAGTTTTATGGAGGCTTCATTACATAGTCATGATTGATTAAACCATTGACCACTGGTGATTGAATTCGATCTTTAACTTCTCACCCGAACCTGGAGGTCGAGGGGTTGGGATTGAAATTCCAACCCACTAATCATGTGGTTGGTTCCTTTTGGCAACCAGCCTTTTATCCTTAGGTGAGATGCAAAAATCACTTCAGTTAACATAATAAAAAACACCTTAATCATTCTCATCACTTAGGAAGTTCCAAGTGTTTTAGGGACTCTGTGCCAGGAACGTGGATGAAGACCAAATATATATTTCTTCTTATAAAACATAGTAGCACAACTTGAAACTCCTATTTCTTGATTTTTATTTTCCAATTTTAGATGCTGTTGATCATCTATTATTTCTACCCTTTTAAGACTTAGCTGCTATCCATTAATTTCTACTTAGACACAAATGTACTTTCCTATCTCTGCTCCCAAATGCATTCTTGTTAAAAATAAAATCTGGAACTATCAATTTTAATTTTTAAAACATATAGAATTCTTTGTTTTGGTAATGTCCCTTGAAAAACACTATGATGGGCTTTAATTTTGTTGGCTTGAGATCAGAAACGACTCCCATTTATTTACATTTAACAAGTTATTTATGACATTGACTTTTTTTTTTTCTTCAAGATTTTATTTGACAGAGACAGACACAGCGAGAGAGGGAACACAAGCAGGAGGAGTGGGAGAGGGAGAAGCCGGCTTTCCGCCAGGCAGGAAGCCTGATGCAGGGCTCCATCCCAGTCTTGGGATCATGACCTGAGCCTAAGGCAGACACTTAACGACTGACCCACCCAGGCACCCCAACATTGACTCTTTATTATCTGTAATAATACTTATCTTTAACGTATCCCATTCTAAAGCCTTGGGTTGTCTGCTAGAAAGAGGAATTAGGAGTATTGCGAATTAACAAAAACTATAGGGCAATAGCATACTGAGGTATATGCATGGGATAATTGATGAAATAGAAGAGAAGTGACATTCCTGGTCTTGCACATAACTTCTCTTGTCTTACAGGGTAATTTTCCCAAGAAATTAGTTACCTGCTTTTGACAGTTAAATGAAAACTCAGAAAAGAAAAAAATTATACCTAAACCAAGAATAGTTTTTTCTAAAATGACATCTCTAAATCAGCTGAGAATTCAAAAAACAACATAAGAATTTTGTTTCTTATACAGAAATATATATATTTTTAATTGTCAGTAACATTTTATGGGCTAGAAACACTAAATATCATAGTGGTGTCCTTGCGTTTTGTGCTGATACATAGTTATAGGTAATAGAACATCTTTAAGACCTACTCTAAGTAGTAACTTTTATTATAAAATAACTCCTGAAAGGGATTCAGTATATAAGTAAACTAAAATCATTTTGATAGTTTAGATCTGAGATATTAAAACTAATAAAGGGTTATACAGTTTCATTATTATGGCAGATAAATTTTTACCACATGAAAGATTACATTATAGCCTATAAATAGATTTTTATAAGGATCGAATATATCTGTATAACACTAAAGCATGATTTTCCCATGCTACCTAGAATGTTCAATTTGTCAGTGATGTTTTATCTTGAATTAATTGGTTTGCCTTTCTTCTTAATTGTACCTTCAAGGGAACATGAGCCAAGAGCACACAGACAAACAGGGACTCTCATAATTGCCCCTCCCCCCTAAGTTTTTATATGAAGTTTTCATTTTAAAGTTAGAAATTGAAATATTATTTCCATAAAGTGAGTTTTCCAGATGGCTATCCCATAGTCGGCATTGAAACTAATTATTGGAGGAAAGGGATGGGGAAATTTTCCTTAGACTAGTTTCAGGATATTTAGAATGAGAGTCTTACCTATGATTTAGCAGTAATCATTAGCTTAATCCAAAAGGTTTCTTCAGTGAATAGAAACAGTGAATATTCATGTTCTACAAACTGAACAGAACCAGTAAACCATTTCATACTCTTATCTAGAAGAATAGATACGAGATTTCCTTTAAGGATCTGTTCTTACTGAATTTTGTTTCATAGTCCAGAAAATTTGCTTTTGTGTAGTATAAATTAATAGAGTCTTAATGGTATTAAATGAATTTAAAAACCTAGTTAGCAATAGTAGTTGACATTAAGAAAGAGATACATTAAGAAGAACCTAAACAAATTGTTTAGTTTTTTAGTAATAACATTGAATCTGCATGGTTTAAATTCTTTATTTTGTTTGTTTTACTTAATAAGTGAATTAAGGTTACTGATATTTGTCTATTACTGCTTCTTTGCATATTAAGTTTAATAACTAATCTTAGCTCTAAAGGAGTTAATTATTTAGGAACATTAATACTTTTAAGTTATGTAAAAATTATATGTATTTATGAGACCTTCATATAGTCTTTAAACACATACACTTTATATTTTAATGTATATTGGTAACTTATTAACCATTGCCAGAAATTAAATGAATAATGTTTTCACATGATAGAAATAAAAATCAAACCCGGATATATGTTTATTTTCTGCTCTACTATCCTTGATGTTATTTTAGGTATCAGAATAAAATATATGTGCTATTTTTAAAATTATATTAGATGTCTCTCAAGTGTTTTGAACAAGTCATTGCTGCTTTTTGCAGATCAATCTTATAAAATATCTGTTTCAAAGATTCATTCTTCATTCTCGGCATGCCTGAGTGGCTCAGTCAGTTAAGCGTCTGCCTTGAGCTAAGGTCATTATCCCAGGGTCCTGGGATCCAGCTCCTTGTCAAAGCAGGGAATCTGCTTTTCCCTCTCCCTCTGTCTTAGCTCGGCTGGTGCTCTCACTCGCTCTCTCAATCTCTAATCTCTGTCTCTATCTCAAATAAATAAAATTTAAAAGAAAAACCCACAAAGATTCATTCTCTACATAGTTAATGATGAGCACCATTTTTGGAAAAGAAAAATTATCTTCCTTATTATATATGTTAATCATTAAGAATTCATATTTTTTATTTTCTTGTTTTAAGCTTTAATTCATATCATATAAGTTTCTTACCATTCTTCATCCTGCTTATTTATCCAGGATTCACAGTAATCCAGTACTAAAGTATCTTTATTAAAAGGCTTCAACAGTCTTAAAGTCCTTTAATCATATTTGTTAATAATAAAGCAAAATTGGTTGGATTTTCAGATATTTCCCCATGGTGTTTCTTTTGGTTAATACTGTTTTGGTTGAGAGAGAAGCAGAATGGCAAAGGAATATTTTGTTAGCCCTTTCCATTAAATAATCAACCAGGAGATGAGGGAACTCAGAAATGCTAAGGTGGTTTAATGGTGGGTCAAAGTTAACGTAAATGTAATATTCACAAAACCTTTTCCAACTTTAAATAAAAGAAAGTACAACAGTATTTTATAAGTATAAAGAGTACCATCAGCATAAGTCTTTGCTTTGTCAGGGAGAAGTTACTTAAAGGTTAGTTTGGGGAACGGGGGCTTCTTGAAAATTTTAATGGAGCTTGAATCAGAAGTTTCAATACCTTTTATTTTATAGAACAACTAATTTGTGTGCCTTAAGTCAAGGACCTTAGTTTTCTATATCATTTTGTTCCTACCCCATATATACCCTTGGATAAAATAAAGTATTTTAACAGTGAAAGATATTTAGGCTCTGTTTAGAAGATTAGCATTTGACCCAAGTCAAAGAGATTTTCTTTGGCTGGAAATAATCAAACAGAATAGTATACCTTGTAGATACCTAATGACAATTTTTTCTGCAATTCTTTGAGCATATTGGGAATATCATATGCAGTAGTGAACACCAGTAACTGTGCTTCCACAGGATGGCAGTGTGGTAACATTTTCATGATGTAATAAATGATTTACAACATTATTGGCATTGTGCATTTTGTTAAAGTTCACTACTTTGATGAAAAGTTTTGTTCTTCTGGTTTAAAGGGTAAGAGAAGTAAGTTAACATGGATGGATAGAAAGTTGTGATAGATATGGATAGTAAGTAATTTTGTCAAGTTTCCTTAGAAAGTTCGTAGGGGAATTAGTGGGGGCTATCTGTGGGTTTGTGTTGTGAGGTCTTCTAAGAACATTAGAGAATGGTAGAGATGGTGTCTACTGCCTTTTCAGTGCTGATGGCAAGAAGAGATCTCTCCCTCCTCGAAGTTTTTGTAGAGCCAGGGTTTTTTCACTGATGTGACATGTACAAATTTATTTTATTCTAGTTATGTACATCTCTGATTTTCCCGATTAGATATCTAGCTCTTAGAGGATGGAGTCGATCTTAATCCTAGCTTTATATTCTTAGAATGCCTTGACCATAATGACATTAAGTTTATATTTGAATGAGTTAGGTAATTTTTTGTTTAAGACTATTTATTTGACAGAGAGAGAGAGAGATCACAAGTAGGCTGAGAGGTAGGCAAAGAGAGAGGAGGAAGCAGGCTCCTTGCCGAGCAGAGAGCCCGATGTGGGCCTCGATCCCAGGACCCTGAGATCATGACCTGAGCCAAAGGCAGAGGCTTTAACCCACTGAGCCACCCAGGTGCCCTAATTAGGTAATTTTTAATCACAGTTAGATGCTATTGTACAAAGCCTGGAGGAAATTTATGTTTTCACTTTAGTGAAGATTTTGTTTATTTTTAAGAATTGAGAGTCACTTTGTTATTTCTTTCTACCAAGATATATCTAATTATTTTCTGTGTTTTAAAACATGGCTTTATAAATGGAATTTAAATTGAGGTACAGAAATGTGTATTTAATTTTACAGAGTCAAGGAGAAGGACAGTATTCACAAGATGAGTTTGTAATATTTTATATTACCTGGCAAGCAGTCCTGACTTTTTTTTTTTTAAGATTTTATTTATTTATTTCACAGAGGGAGAGAGATCACAAGTAGGCTGAGAGGCAGGCAGAGAGAGAGGAGGAAGCAGGCTCCCTGCTGAGCAGAGAGCCTGATGCGGGACTCGATCCCAGGACCCTGAGATCATGACCTGAGCCACGCAGGCGCCCCCTGACTTTTATTTAATGGAACTACTTGTATGTTTAGTAAAAAGTGCTGTGAGGAGGAACATATATCCCCCTATGTAAGCATCATAAGATCAGTGATCCAAAAAATATAAAAAGAGAGAAAATACGAATCCAGTTCTCTTAGAAGAAAATGGTGATCTTTGGATTATTGTATGTATCATTTACCAGCTTTGTATCATTGATGCATATCTAATATGGATAAGGGCATTCAAAGGCAAAATATTGTTGAACTTATCTCTTTCTGTTTATTCAGTTTTATTTGACATTAATCAGTGCTTACAAAGTAATACAAATTAAAGTCCCACCTGGTCGTCTAATGTTTTCTGAGATTGAGGTTCTTTTTCTTGAACAACTCTCCATCACTCTTATTAAATAGCTTGAATTCTAGTGTATCTTGTTTCTGTACGAAGAGTTTTTTTCTTTACCAATGACAGTGTCTATGGATTTGCATAAAACCACTGAATTGAGACTATTATGAGGTTTATTCTTCTTTTTTAATAAGTCTGGAAATGAACTTGAGCAGATCCCTGAGAGGAAACTTCGATAGTTCCCAAGCAAGTGGTTGCTTACGTTTTTACATTACCAAGTATAGTAATAGTCCAATTTGAAGAGAGAGAATATGAATATGTTTATGTGTGCTCACCATACCTTTTAGTGATTATTTCTGGTGACTTAAAGAAGTAAATGGGCTAGAGACTTCCTACTTTTTATTTTTTCCTAAAACACAAAACATACTACCTTGCAACTTAAAACCATAGAGACAAATGAAGATTTGTGTTTACCTTGCACTGGGATGGGGGGAATGGGGAGCAGCTGCTTAATGATTGTCGGGTTTTCTTTTGGGGTGATGAGAACATTTTGGGGCTAGAGAGCGGTAGTTACATAACATTGTGAATGTATTAAATACCTCTAAAATGTTCACTTTTAAATGATTATGCTAAATATCACCTCAAGTTTTCTTGAAAAGGCTATATTTTATTTATCATGTGCCATTTATCATATTTAATCTAGATTCTGTGACATTATTATAACATTCAGTGTTCATTAGTGTTTCTAAGAAAGAGAAATCTAACCTAAGAGGTGATGATGCTATTTGGACATAAGTAGACTTAACTATAATTGAAATACATAAATGACATAACGGTTTCCCAGGCCTGGCCTTTCTAGTTGTGCCTTTGTGTGTTCAGTATTTGTCTAGAGTTTGATTTCTCAGGAGTAAGTGTCTAATAAAAGGCTTGTTGGTCATAGAGTCTTAGGTTATTGTTAGGGTGGGGGGGGTGATTTACAAATCTTGCTGTCCAAACCCCTCATTCTGTAGTGAGAAACTGAAATTTTTTTAAGTAGTTGATCAAGATTCCTTGTTCCCATCTTTTTCTGATTCTGCCTCCGTGACTCTTTGCCAGCACATCTACACAACACTGATAGAAACATGCCGATACTAGAAGTCCTATTAACCAAATTGATTGACAGTTTAAGTCACATAATATAGAAATTCTGGTTCACTTAACTTTTATGCATTTGTATTCAAGTATCTCACTGAGGGAAAGCATTATTAGGTGGGCTACTTTTGTTGTTTCCTCTAGACAACCAGTTCTTCATTATCTTGAGCATATTGGAAACTTTATTCACATATACTGGTCCTTCCTATTAAATTTACTTGAGCTTCTTACTTTTTCCTAACACTGTAGTCATCTCTTATCATTACAGATTGAGAGACAACTTAACATTTGAACCATTAGCCCATGGTTTACCTTCCATAGATGGGTTTCTTTTGAAAGCAAATAAACATTCTTTCTCAGCTAAATTTGGGGAAGAGAAATATATGCTGAATGCTGTGCTACATACAGTGTAGAATATGGATGGATATACTATAAAAGTTCTCTTCTGAAATACACCTGTAGTCTTTTTTCCTAATAGAATAGTTTATTTGCCAACAGCTATGGACTGTGTTTCATAAAATGTTGTGAATAAGCTTCCATTATAAATGGAATAATTTTCATATTAACTTATTCCAGATGGGTTTTATCTTCATTTCTAAATAACTTCCAATTATAATGATTCCCAACTCTAACTTCCTCTGTAATGAGCTTAATCAAAATAGTGATCTTTGAACACCTAAATGCAAAATGAGTTATTATACAAATTCTAATCCCTCCCCCATTTCCCTACATTTATGTTGATATAAGCCAAGAATACTATAGTATACTCAGTGCCAAGAGCAAATAGTTTTTCCTTTATTAGACCCTAGTAAATTCAGAAACTAGTCTGTTTTATGGCTTGACTTTTGTGTATACTTAGTCCTTTTCTTCTTTTATGACAGAAAACTTAGTTGACAGACATGGGGGACTTTTTTTTTTGTTTCTTACTGAGGGGTACCGTACAAAGTTTTAGACTATAAAAGGGATGTGGAATACTCGAGAGTTTTGAGACAATAGCAGCTATTTGTATATGATAAGGATCAGTATTCTTTAGGTCATGCTTCAGAGTAATGCCAGTAGGAATATTTTTTAATTATATAACTTCTGAGGCATGTCAATTATTATTGAAAACTTGATTCCATTTTAGGAAAAGGAAAGCAGCACCAGTCTTCTAAACTGTTCTAAATGATATCTTGCAAAATAAAGTACTTTAAAGATTGATAGAAAGAATTTTCATGATTTATAATGTGCGATTAACCAGCAAGTATATATCAAATAGAGCAGTCATTTCAAGATTCTGTTCTTAAAATAAGGTCAGTTAAAACTTTGCTAAAAATATGCACTATTGTATACATTTATGTTTGAAGTACTTAATGGTAGTAGTAAATTATCCTTGTTTCCTATTTTGTCTTTATAGCATATAGCACTTTCTACATTGTGGGTTTAATATTATCCATGCAGATACCCTTTGTGGGATTCCAGCCAATCAGGACAAGTGAACACATGGCAGCTGCTGGTATGAAAAAATATGTATTTTCCTCTTTCTAAAGAATATATGAATGCATAACCAGCCAGTCTTCAAGGGAATTGAGTTTTTTTCCTTTTCTTTTTGTTTTTAATTTTCATAATACTGGTTTTAAAACATTGCCGCTATAAAATATGAAGTCATAGAGTTTTATTGAAACTTTGATACTGTGTTCCTAAATGTGCCTATTTTCCCAGCTACTGTTGTTTTGAAAACGGAAAACATTCCTTTTTGCACAATCCATGTTATTTACAAACACTAAATAACATATGCTTGGTTTAAACAAATATTAAACAGTGTATCTGTACACTGAGTTTACTGCATTTCAGCAAATTTAGATGGAACATTTTATTTTTATGTCCCTTTCATCTCCCTAAAATATTTTATCAACTAACTGAAATTAATGGCTTTTATATTGATTATGAAGTAATATAATTCCTTTCCATATGAGCAGACTACTTTGCCATTATTAATCTAGGTCACAATTAACAAGATAATTGGAAACCTTTGAATAAAACTTTAACAGATTCTTAACACAAGGTCCATGACACCCATAGGAAATCTACAGGTAGTTGTTTTATTTGCAACATTTTATAAATATCAGTATTTTTAACTCTGATATGATATTCCATAGCTTTTACCAGATTCTAAGTTAGAGTCTTGAACTCCCCTGCAAAAAAAGTTAAGAACCCCACCTTACTGTTACATACCACTTTATGAATACTTTTACTTACATTTCTAATTTGTTATTATAAAATTACCAAGTGATTTTATATGTAAGAAATGTAATCCAGTTTTGAGTATATAATCTTTTATAGCAATTTGTGTGATATGGGATATATATTCTTTCTTTGTTATATGGGTTATTTATATTTCCTAAAATCTTTAATTATACTTACTTAATCATTCTGAAATGGTTAAAATTCTAAAATTCTGAAAAATAATTTTTTTAAAAGAAAAATACATATGCCGTATGGATTTAGGATTCCTTCCTGTCTTTAGTTTTACACCTAGTGCTTCTGTATCATGTTTTGTATATTTTAACAATTACTTTTTGCTATTACTGCTCTAATTTTATCTTAGCACTCACCCTTATATTTAGTAATTTAGAGTCATATAAGACTCTAAATATAAAACTCTTACATATAAGTGTGTAACCAAGGTCACATCCTGTTACTCAGTCATAAAGAGTAACTATCGGGATTCTTCTGATAAAAGTTATTTGTATCCTTCAGTAAATCTTAGGACTCTTTTTATAATGACAATTCTACTTTTTTTTTTACCCGTAGAAAACATATCACTAAAATATGGAACAAGGGAGGCATTTAATGTGATAAATAGGTTCTAGTTATTGAAATGAGATTTTTTCATAGCTGGTCCATATATGGGATTCTGGTCATTTTTAAAAATATATAGTAATTTTTTTGACAAAGGATATGTTGGTTAGATGAAATGACTAGTCTTTTACGATCATATACGTATGATACAGAGTATTCGAAGAAGCTCTTTAAATTAACCTAATTAAGTATCTTTAGAAAAGTGCTTCGTTGATTATTTATATCACCCCTTTCTTTAATTAGGTGTGTTTGCATTGCTGCAAGCATATGCTTTCTTGCAGTATCTGAGAGACCGATTAACAAAACAAGAGTTCCAGACCCTTTTCTTTTTGGGTGTATCACTAGCGGCAGGTGCTGTGTTCCTTAGTGTCATCTATTTGACTTATACAGGTAGGTATTATCACCTGTAGATTATGAATCTTGTCTTTAGATTATTCAGAAAGGTAAATATTTTACAAATTTTGTACATTTTCTGTTTATCCTATTAGTTTAATACTGTGGTTGTATTCCTTACAAACAATATGAAAATAATAGTCAAAGGTTTTAAAATCTGAATAGCACTACAAATTGTGATTTTTAAATGTATCTTAATTTTAGTGCTTCAGTCCCAAATAAATATACTTTCAAGCATCCTTCTCTTGATAGATGAATAGCCCCAAAGTGTAAAAATTCAGTTTCCAGTGTTATCTACTATAAGCTTGCCCTACTCTGTATGCATACACTCATTCTCTTTACAACTTTAAACACTCAAACACATCAGTTTCCATCTACATCTAGATTCCAAGTGACTTTCTAATCCTGACTTCAGTAGTCCTTAGAAACAAATCAGATTCTCTCTAAAGGTATTCCATCTGTCAAATTAATGTACGGGCCTAGCTCAAAATCAAGAAGGATTAATTGACAATAGTGAAGGCAAGAATGTTTAAAATCATTTTTGTACTTTATCTAAATTTGGTATACTGGGTTAGATAATTTAGACATCTTCCCCCTTTTTAAATCATCAAGTGCTATCATAATGTCTTAGCTTTATTTTACTAGTAAACTGGAAGTTTAAAGAAGAACAGGAAAACTTTCTGTAATTTTATCTGTCAGCTTGTTGTATTTCTCTGGAAATGTGATCTCTGTGGATATTTGTTTTTATATGATTACTAACTTTATCTGACTGCCAGCTGTATGAAATAGATTATCACCTACAAAAGAAAACTGAAATTCTTTTAATATTAATTTACATTAGTCCATAACAATCAGTTAACGTAAACAATAAAAAGGCAGATTGATTTCCTCTACATTTTTCCTTCCAAGGTTACATTGCACCATGGAGTGGCAGGTTTTACTCATTGTGGGACACTGGGTAAGTGCAGATAAGTTATTTGCCCTGACATTATTTTAAAATATCTTTTCCTCTGTTGCTGTATTTCAGTATCTCTTTTAGTACTTGAGCAACATTTCTGAAGTACCTAGCATATGCTAGTTTAATAAATGTTGAATCATCTTTTGGAATTTATCTTTGTTTAAAATTCCTGTTTAGAATGCACCTTTAGTATGCTATGTGTAAGTCATACACATGGTTCTGTTCTACCTGGCCAACTCCTTGTTCTAGTTCTCTTTGTGAAAATATTGCAGGTAACATTTGTGCCCTTTTAATAATTGATTTTTGTTTTAACCATTCAGTTTCCATCTTTTAGTAATACTTAATTTTTAATTCTTAAGGTGCTGTGTTATAAATTCATATACTCTAGTTTTTCCTAATACCACATTATTTAAGTTCCTTGATTATTTTAGTCCTGTCAAATACATTAGAGGATATTTTTTCATTTTTAAAGTGTGCTACTATAAAATGAATTGATAAAAAATTTTGGTTTTAAATTAGACAGTTAGTTCAATTAAACTTTTTGTCCCTAAAATGTTTTCCTGAGGATAAATGTTGATGATAGTTTCTCTCTCTTCCCTCTTCCCTCTGTCGTCTTTGTTACTCCCTATGTTGCCCAGTAAACCTACCAATAAACAACTTATTGATGGGACCTGCTTGGTATGATACCAAAAAGGCTCATGCCCAGGTCTAATTAAAGGCGTAAGCAAATTATATATAAATGACTGAAGCTAACATTTAGACACATATTTCAAGAGATCAGCCTTTGGATCACCAAAAAGTTTGAGGAAGAACCCTGGTTGTAGACAGTTATTCTTATTAGGTTAAATTACTAGGTCAAATTTTTATAAGTCGTTCTTTAATTGACTATTTTGGAATCTCAGGGTATTTCAGGAGCAATTTGTCCTGTCCTTTCAGTTTCCCTCACGTGTCTTTGTGCCATCTTGTTAAGAAAGATATTGTGGCATATGGCTTCTTGCAAGATAAGGTATTTCTGATAATAATAAGTCTAAAAGATGTGAAACTTATTGGTAACAAACATAGGAGATGCTAATCAAAACTGCAGAAAATTCCTATTTGAACAAAGCTTTTGTATTAAAAGTCAGCCAACATTTTTATAACTGGCTTTAGATAAGTCTTCCAATTTTAGGAGTGGCATATTGGTTTTTAGTTGACCAGTGTGGACCAGATTTATTTCCATTTGTAGGTTACATTGCAATATATTTTTAAGCAAGAAGGGATGGGGGATAGGAACCATATTTACAGTCAAAGGAAATTTCTTCATCTAAAAGAAACTCCTGTTTTATTTAATTTTAAACAATATTAACTTTTTAAATGCCAGGTATGCAAAAATACACATTCCAATTATTGCATCAGTGTCTGAACATCAACCTACGACTTGGGTATCTTTCTTCTTTGATCTACATATTCTTGTGTGTACCTTCCCAGCAGGCCTATGGTTCTGCATTAAAAATATCAACGATGAAAGAGTATTTGGTAAGAGATTTTTTAATAAATACTTTGATTTGGAACAATTACTTATTTTCTTTATTGAGGTTATCACTTTAAAGTTTTATTTTTCTTGCTTGAGTCTATGCATATTCAAGATAAATTTCCTCTTTCATTTTGCAGAAGTGTTTTGTGAAGAAAAATTCAGTTTATTATATATACTCATTAAAATTTTTTAATTTAGGACAGTTACATAAAATTTTCATTTAATTGAGTATGCTTTCTGAAAGATTAATGTTACTATAATCTGTGGCTAAAAATTGGAAATTATAACTTTGTTGACAATATAGTCTTTATTTTCTGAATTAGATCTGGTTAAGTAGGAAGAAGTTCACAGCAGCATCCATTGTCCAGATTTCAGTGTAAAGTCATTTTGTAACGGAGTAAGAATCACTTTTAAGTTAACGTCCTCTTCACTGATAGATTTGTATTTATTTCCAACTAACAAGGTGGTATTTTCAAACTAAGTGTTTAAGATTTAATCTTCAAGATTCAAGTAGACAAAATAAGCAGATACTAAAGACCTTTACGTGATTAAGTCATCACAAGAAGAATGTGTTAAAACCTGAAACTCTAGAAAGGTTTGTAACGTACACACTTGAACTTGTACAAATACGATGTATGAACCATGAATGACACTCAAGTTACTATTCCAGAATAGAGTCGGGAGAGAAAAATAGCACCTGCATGAGTTACAACCAAGGATAACATTCATTTTGGTCCTGTTTATATAGATAAGTGACTTTGATTAGGGTCTTGTTAATATTCTGCCATTCAGAAGAACTTCATTTAAACATTTTCCCCCCTTATTGGTCAGCAGTCCCAGTCCCAGGTAGTATACACAAGAGAAGTAAGTGTGTATGTCTGACAAAGGACATGTTTAAGAATGTACATAGCAACTTTATCCATAATAGCCCTTAATTAGGAACATTCCAAAGGTTATCAGCAGTAGAATAGATAAATTCTGATGTATTTGTACAATGTAATATAACACAGCATTTAATAAAAGAATAGCATGGATAAATAAAAGAAGCCAGTATAAAAGAGAACATTTTTATATAATTTCATTTTAAGAAGTTCAAGAATAAAGAAAACCGAATCAATGCTTTGGAAGTTCAAATAGTGGTTACCTTTTTTTATAGGGAGGAAGGAGGGAAGCTATTAACTGGGAAGAAGCATAAGGGTTCCTTCTGAGGGAGATATACAAATGTTCTATATTTTGATATGGGTAGTAATTACATAGGTATGCACATATGTAAAAATTCATTGAGCTGTATATGGTATATATGGATTATACCAAAATATGGTATAATCTATGGTCAGAAAAAAATTTAGTTTCAAATGAGATAAGAGCTCTGATGACCATTGAAAGTCATATAGCCTTTAGCCAGAATTGGTGGAGCCTTTCCCTGGGTTTAGCACATTATCTAGAAGGCTTTAACTGTTAAAAATTACTTTCAGATTAGTCCAGAGATGAGACAATTGTTAGAAGACTCAGAAGTGTCATAAAAATAAACTCACTGTTGCTTTGCAAAAAAAAAAAAAAAAAAAATTACTTTCAGAAAAAAAAAATTTTAAGCCTCTTGGCAATAACTTTGTAAGTTCCTCCTTTGGTTAATAAATTATATTCTTTTCATCCCATTCCTATTTTAAAGCAGGCTTTATGCCAGATATTTGCTTTGGCTTTTCATTGAGTATTTGACTTTGTAAACTTTGCCTAATAATACATAATTCACCAAATACGTTTTTGTCTGTTAGCTATGGATTTTCTAATATGTGATGCTATTGACATACTAAATTGACATCTTTCCCATAATAATTAAATTTGAATCATGATACATTAACCTAAAACTGTTGATATGTAGTGTTTAGTCAGCTTGCCTTATAATTTTCTAAATATGACTATTAAATCAGTTGGTCTATATTATCAATTTAAAAACAATTAGCTCTTTATGAGATGTTTGTCTCTTTTTAAAAGCTTTGGTTTATGATGTAGTATTAAATACTGAGTTCAGTTGTCTGCGGACATTTTCTGAAGTGTTATAAGTGAACTTGTCTTTGCAGTTGCTCTGTATGCAATCAGTGCTGTCTATTTTGCTGGAGTGATGGTGCGGCTGATGTTGACTTTGACTCCGGTCGTCTGTATGCTATCTGCAATTGCCTTCTCGAATGTGTTTGAGCACTATTTGGGGGATGACATGAAAAGGGAAAACCCACCTGTGGAAGACAGCAGTGATGAGGATGATAAAAGAAACCCAGGCAATTTGTATGATAAGGTGGGAATCTAAGTATAAGGCCTTTAAAAATTTTTATGTGTTTTATTTTTCTACCATGCTAAGAACTATACATATTAAGAAGAATGATTTAATAAGGATTTAGACAACCTGTGACATTTCTAGTTGGTCTCTTATTTGCCTCAACTTTTGGGTACTGTTTGGTCTTTCGGTCTTTTAGCTTAGAAGAAGACAATACAGTGTAATCAGAGAAGGAATTCTCTTTTCTTGTTGGTCAGGTTTTATCTGAAACCTCTTCACTTCTGAGAATAAAAACCTTATGCTCTACTTAGTTGCACAAAATTTAGCACTATAAACCCTTCTGAAACTATGTGTACAAGCATTAATCCTTTAGGTACATATTCAATGTAAACTTTTTAAATATTTGGTTGATTGAAAAATAAATTAAAGGGAATAAAGTGCTTTAAAAAAAAAAAAAAAGAGGGCGCCTGGGTGGCTCAGTGGGTTAAAGCCTCTGCCTTCGGCTCAGGTCATGATCTCGGCATCCTGGGATCGAGGCCCGCATTGGGCTCTCTGCTCAGCAGGGAGCCTGCTTCCTCCTCTCCCTGTCTCTCTGCCTGCCTCTCTGCCTACTTGTGATCTCTCTCTCTGTGTCAAATAAATAAATAAAATCTTTATTAAAAAAAAAAAACTCTTGAGCACCTGGGTGACTCGGTTGGTTAAGTGTCTGACTCTTGATTTTGGCTTGGGTCGTGAGATAGACCCAAGCCTGCTTAAGGTTCTCTCTCCCTCTAGCCCCTGTCCCCTGCCCCCAGCTTGCACAAAGTGTGTACACATACTCTGTCTTGCTCTCTTAAAAAAAAAAACCTCTAGTTTGTTAGTAACAGGTGGCTGTCTAGTACAATGTAATTTACTTTTATCCTCTCATATAACACAGGAGGATTACATTTGTTGCAGGTGTAGAAAAAACTTGTAAGAACACTTGTCTTGGATGAATTTTATTTTATTTTATTTTTGTCCCATGTTACTTACTTTCACGAGGGGGGCAAAAAAGAATCTTTTATGAAAAAATATGGAACGTTTCATGAATTTGTGTGTCATCCTTGTGCAGGGGCCATGTTAAGCTTCACTATTTGAATATTCACTAGGTTTTTTAATACCAATAAGCAGTAAAACTTCCCAGTGTAAATACTAACTTTGAAGTTCCTTTCCTTATTATAGGTCCAATAGAATTCATGCAAATTTGTGTTAATAAAGCACATTCTTGCTTTTGTGGTTGTTGTGTTTTGTGGTTTTTTAAAACTAGCCTTGCAGTTTAGAACTGTGACTCTCACTTTTTTGTGGGATTTTGTTGTTTTCAAAAATGTAATCTTAACAGGATTATAATCTTAACAAAATAATAAGCCTGTTATTTGGTAATTGGAAGATTATGATAATGCAAGTTTTTCCTATACTAAAGTCCTACGAGTCTGAATTATAGGTGGACATTGCTGTTTTCAGGATGATAAATTCAGATTTTATAAGGAAAGGTTGCCAGAATGAGGCCAGAATCACCAAAGTTATCTCCTTTGTTTTTTCCCCTTTGTTTTAAGTAAAACATAAGGGCACCTGGGTTCAGAAACTTTGTACTAGAGGTATTTTGCTCTGTGATCAGCTCCTGAATTGGGTATAGTCCCAGACATCCTTCTCATTCACATTTGACTTTAAAATCTACCTTGATATATTTTTAGAAAACGTTATATCACCCACACAAGAATATCTGATGGTTATACATTTTCCTTCTCAAAGAATTAAATTGATTTAACATTCTCCCAACATTTTCCCTGAATGCCTTAATGACACAAGTCAAATAATTAGTCTAACCAGTTTTTCTATGTTCAGGCAGGTAAAGTGAGGAAACATGTAACTGAACAGGAAAAAACTGAAGAAGGATTAGGTCCTAATATAAAAAGCATTGTCACCATGTTGATGCTGATGCTGTTGATGATGTTTGCAGTCCATTGTACCTGGGTCACAAGCAACGCCTACTCCAGTCCAAGTGTGGTCCTGGCCTCTTACAATCATGATGGGTAAGAAAGTAACTTGGCGGGGCACCTGTGTGGCTCAGTCGGTTAAGCATCTGCCTTCAACTCTTGTCATGAACCTGGGGTCCTGGGATGGAGCCCAGCATTGGGTTGGGGGGATCCCTGCTCAGTGGAGAGTCTGCTTCTCTCTCTTCCGCTGCCCCTCCCCCTGCTTGTGCTCTCTCTCTTTCTCAAATAAAAAAGAAAAAGAAAGTAACTTGGCTATAAAAGGATTTTTTTTACCGACACTTTTGTTCTGTCTCAAAAGGTAGAATTCAAAGGTAGAATGTTTTTGAGACTCTGCGTTTGAATCCACCATGTTTTTCTTTTACTTCCTATGGACACTTCCGTAAGGCTGCTAAACCAGAATCTGCTTTTTTTCAAGATAGCCAAGTGATTTGTATGCATATTACAGTTTAAAAAGCACTGGTCTAGCTCTTCATGGATTTTTTCCCCTCCTGTTTTGAGGCTTTTAAAATGTGAAATTATTTAATGGCTTAGCCCCTCAAAGATTTTAAGTGACCCTCTTCATATTTAAGATCTTATTTAAAAGAATATTGTGATTCTTTTCAGCACCAGGAATATCTTAGATGATTTTAGAGAAGCTTACTTTTGGCTAAGGCAAAATACAGATGAACATGCCCGAGTGATGTCTTGGTGGGATTATGGCTATCAGATAGCTGGAATGGCTAATAGAACTACTTTGGTGGATAATAACACCTGGAATAACAGCCACATAGCACTGGTAAGAATTTGATAAAAGATTAAAAATTATAAATCTTTATTTACTTCTTAGCAATCAGGCTTCACTTTGTGTTTGAGTAGGGAAAATGTGGGTAAAAGTACTCTTTGCTAAATTCTCAAAATAATATTTCACACATTTATTCAATAAAGTAAGTTCAAGGTATGCTTATATACTTTGTTTTTAAGAATGGTATATACTTATTTAAATATCATTCAGAATTGTAGGCTGATTTCCGGCACATCGCATGATAAATTTTGCTTACTGAAAAAGTAGGCAAATTTTGAAACTTTTAAATATTGTTTAACTTGTATTTTCCATTTTTAAGTTAAAATTATTTGCAAGTATGTAAAGTGAAATGTATTACATTTTTATGGCCATGTAAATTATGTTCATGGTATTAAATAAGTAAATTTGCATAAATTAAGATAAACACCTCTCTGTTCTTTAAAGATTTTAAATAGATAATGGATGTTAAGCAAATGAGTTCTGTTTGTATTAGCATTGTAGCTAATCATTTGGTAGACTGAGAAAAAGAATATATTTGTATCAGCTAGACTGTTGGTCATCCCTGGCCTTAAGGTTATGAGAAGTTGTATTTCTTTTAAGCTTGCCTGGTTGTATATTAAAATATTAATTTCAAGAAGCTTACTTATTAGCGCAGTATTAGAACATATATTCAGATGTTGACATTTCTGCTATAATTGGTTATAGTAAGTGAGGTGCTTATAGATCTTGGTAAATTTGTTGAATTCATAGCAAATCATCTCTTTAGAAAGAATTCCATGTAAATCAAACTCTTGAGGTGCATTCTGTCCAATATACATTCATTTTTATTTTTAGTGTACTATGGAACTAAGTACACACATTCTTATTTTTCTATAGGTGGGGAAAGCTATGTCTTCAAATGAATCAGCAGCCTATAAAATCATGAGGAGTCTGGATGTAGATTATGTTTTGGTTATTTTTGGAGGAGTTATTGGCTATTCTGGTGATGACATCAACAAGTTTCTCTGGATGGTTAGGATAGCTGAAGGGGAACATCCAAAAGACATTCGGGTAAGAAACCTGATCGTTCCACATGTGTGAGAGACAGCTGCCAGTGTCCACGTAATTTTCTTATCTTGCTAATTGTATCGTATTTGTTTTCATCATCTTACCCCCTAAATTAGTCCCTTACTCTGACTTTACTATTTATTGAAATAGTAAACATTGAGCATCTTTCCAGGTTTAAAACTTTCGAAATTCACTGATACTGCTATTCTCCCCTGTGAAACTGTCCCCTCTCAAGACTCTTGCTTTTTACTCTTTTATAGCCTCTCAGTTCTGCCTTTTCTTTCCATTTACATCACTTCCATTCTGATACTAACCCTTATGATTATAAACCTGAAATAGGACAGTAACCTTGAGATTGTTCTCTTTGCCTTAATCTTATTTCCTGTCGCTATCTAACATGACATTGATCATGTCATTGTCCAGCTTAAAAGCCTTCAGTAGATTAAGGATCTTGAAATCAGAGAGACAGGAGTTAGAATGAAAACCCTGTCACTGTCAGCTTGGGGCTATGGGCAGCTTATTTTTGGCCAGTCAGCATTACATGCTTGAAGCAGTAGGTCTCATTCTTGGTTCTGGTGTTATAATGGTGACTAAGGTAGCATAAGACTGTCACTAATAGGGAGGGCAGGAATAATTATTTGTGGTGCTGTTAAGAAAATTTGTAGGGATGTAGATGAAGCTCAGCCTAGGGGTTGGTATGAAATAATCTCTACTGAAGCAATGGTATAAAATCCAAACTCCTTTGCTTGGAATGTAAACCCCTTAATACTTTCCTCTCTTTTGCTGGGCTCTTGACCATCTATCAACTTTTTTCCATCCATCAGTCTACTCTAGCCTGTGAAGTTTGCCTTGTGGTTTCTTTCTTTGACTTATGTGATACCTGTGTTTATATACTCTTCTCTTTCTTGGAATACTTTCCCTACCACAAATTTATCCACTCTCCAGAAGCCCTTCTCTGGTGCACCTGTTTATCATCAGATCACATGCAGCCTGTTTTGTTAATAGATTCTAAGATATCTCTCCCCCTCAGCTGTGAGCTCGTAGAGGATGAGCATTATGGTTACATGACGAAGGGACAAAAGACAAGAGTAAGATTCACCACTGATTCAGAATAAAAGAAACTTTTGGGAAAATGTATGTATCTGTGTCACATAACAGGGATGAAGTAAAGCTCCCAACTTTCTGTTCAGCTATAAATACTATGATGTTTTCCCTTAACTATGATTTTAAAATACTACTTCATTAAATTAATCTTAATTTAATTTTTCTAGTATGTGATTTTCATTTGTGGATTTGCTTTAGCAGTGTTAAAATTGTGACATATGTTAGATCGATTTCCATGCTTTTAAATTGAGTATTTTTGAACTTTGAGAATAGATATGCATTCACATGGTTCAAAAAATAAAATATAGGGGCACCTGGGCGACTCAGTTAAGAGTCTCAGAGTCCTGGGATCAAGTCCTTCATTTGGCTCCCTGCTCAGTGGGGAGTCCAGGAGTCTGCTTCTCCCACTCCCTTTATCCCTCTCTGTCAAATAAATCAGTAAAATCTGTTACTTTTTTTTAAAAGAGAGAACATGAGCAATGGAGGAGTAGAGGGAGAGGAAGAAGCAGGCTCCCTGCCAAGCAAGGAGTCCGGAAATGCGGGGCTTGGCTCTATACCAGGACCCTGAGACCGTGACCTGAGCCACCCAGTCATCCTATAAAATCTTTAAAAATAAATAAATAAAATATAAAGAGATAAACAATAAAAATTTATCCCCTCCCCCAAGAAAAGAAAAAGTCCCACGTTTTATTATTTTCTTATGATTTTTATTTAAGCAGGTAACTAGTAGCAAAGTATACACTTTGTTTTTGCTTTCTTCACTTTGCCATATGTCTTGGAGACCTTCCCATATTAGAATATGTGGAGAGCCTTCTTCATTCCTTTATTGCACATCTACACAGTGGTTGCTTGGTTGTGTGTGTGCACCATGATTTATTTAACCTTTCCCTCTTGGAGGATACTTAGGTTATTTCCAGGTTTTTAGTCTTATAAACAGTGGTATAATAAATAACTTTATTTACTCCTTATTTTGCCCATATATAAATATCTCTGTAGCATAAATTCCTAAACAAGAAATTTATATCTATATTGCCAAATTGGCCCTCTTGGTGGTTAATTTATAAATTTTATGTAATCCCAATAAAAACTACCAGTTTTTTTAGACATTTCTCCTCCCCAACCAAAGAACCGATTATTTAGAGTTCGTATGGAAAAATAAATAACTTTGAGGAAAACTCTGAAAAGGTGTAATTGGGTTGAGGATGGAGCAGTTGGAAAGGACTAGCCTACCTGGTATTAAACCATGCATTGGCACCATTCTTTTTAAATAATTGAGATTTTTATAACATGGTTTAAAATCCGCCCTCCCTCATCCAACAAAGACTTGTTTTTTTCTTGTGTTTTCTTAGATACTCTTGTTTATTGTTTATAAATGATTTCTAGACTCAGCTTAAAAAAACACCCTGGATAGTTTTTGCTGGTTTCTTTTAGAGGTTATGTTAAATTTATAAATTAATCTTCTAATACCAATATTTTTTTGAGATAACTAAATAATGGCTTTTTGAAGGTACCGCAAGAGCTACTTCTTATGGGGAAATGAGAGGGGGAACCTGGTAGCTTTGAATGTGTTAAATTGAACTGACACAGAAATTTTCTTTCTTTTCTTGTAGGAAAGTGACTATTTTACCCCACAAGGAGAATTCCGTGTGGACAAAGCAGGATCCCCCACGTTGTTGAATTGCCTTATGTATAAAATGTCATACTACAGATTTGGAGAAATGCAGGTTAGTTACATCAGTTTTCCTATAATCTTTATTCAAAGGAATATTTTTAAAGTTGTCCTATTTGTCTCCAAAAAAGAAGATAATGAATGTTTTAGTTGTGCTGTAAAGAAAAATAAGGTATCTAAAGATTTCATATACCCCCTTCAATTTAGATTTCTGAAACTACTATGTAAAAAGTTAGGGGAATTTTTTTTAGAATAAAGTATTCTTTCCAAAATATTAATTAACACTAGGCTCAAATTCAGCCTTCGCTTGCCATCTTACCTTTTGATCTCATGCTTTTGGAAGTCATTTTTCTTCAGGGGGTGAGGTCTTCTAGGTAGGAAACTACATGATCTTAAGTAGGCTACTTTGCTGTTTGGTGGGGAAAAGTCTTAAAGAGTCAAGATATATAGTCACTTCAGTTATTCTCTCCATATCCCTGTTCTGTTATCACAGCTAGCTGGGACTATCTGGGTAAGAGTTTCCTAGAATATTAGAATGATGTGCGTACAAAAGCTTAGGGGTCCCCAAAATGAATGAATGTGTAGAGAGACATTGTGGCATAAAGAAAATAGTGGACTTCCTGCCATAATATGTCGGTTTTAGATCTGACTCTGTCAGATTATATAACCCTTAGGCAGGTCACATCCTCCCTGAACTCATTTTCTTCCTTGCCTGTATATAATGGGTGTTGGACTGATGACTTGATTTCTAGGGTTGTTTTGGTTTGGTTTTTAAGATTATTTATTTATTTATTTGATAGAGATTACAAGTAGGCAGAAAGGCAGGCAGAGAGAGGAGGAAGCAGGCTTCCCGCTGAGCAGGGAGCCCGATGGAGGCCTCGATCCCAGGACCCTGAGATCATGACCTGAGCCGAAGGCAGAGGCTTTAACCCACTGAGCCACCCAGGCACCCCGATTTCTGGGGTTCTTTACAGCTCTTAGATTATATGACTATAATACCAGGTTAGACCTTCATACTGATTTCAGCGAAAACTGCCTGATTTCATATTGCTTTCTGGTTGATACTAGAAGGTAGAGGAAAAATTGCTTGTTGAACTTTATACAGGGGTCAAGGTAATTATTATTCATTTGGAATTACTCTGTAAGTGGCTTTTTTTCTATTTCTGGGGGTTTTTTGTTTTTTTGAAGTACAGTTGGCAACATAATATTACATTAGTTTCAGGTATACAGTGTAGTAATTGGACAAGTTTAGACATTGTGTTCAAAAGTGTAGCTACCATCTGTCACCACACAATGCTATTATAGTACCATTGACTATATTTATATTCTGCAGGTGGCTTTAAGAAAATAGACAGTAATCTTACTACAAGATTTAGGGTTTTGTTTGTGTTTTGATTTTCTTTGACGGCAACTGCATGGTCTCTAAACTCATGTAAGGAAGAAGCGCTTAACCCATGAGAATTAGCTATCTCAGAAAATGGTTCAAAGATTAGTTTTTCTGGTCATAGTGATAGCATCAGAAGACCTTTTCATGTGTGTGTATCCTTTAAATTTATCAATAGTTTCAAGTCATGCTTCTGTCATGCTTTCATTTTGATGTCTTCCCTATTCAAGAATGTTTAAGACATGAGTACAATTTTTCTATCATATAGATATGCAAGAACAAGTTATACCCTCATTAGTGTTTGTTTTTGTCTTAAAGTTGAATTTGCTTATGCTCTGTGTGAACATAAACTTAGTCTGAGAATTTCTTAAAATCTTCTCCCTTCCCCTCACTTATTCCTTTTTTCATTCCTCATAAATCCTTCCGTGGTTTGGCTTTTCTGACTTCCTTTATAGTTTCCACTTTCTGGATGTAGTATCACTGCTTACTTGTGCATTTAT
Organism: Ailurus styani; assembly: GCA_002007465.1. Taxonomy (NCBI): domain Eukaryota; kingdom Metazoa; phylum Chordata; class Mammalia; order Carnivora; family Ailuridae; genus Ailurus; species Ailurus styani. The sequence continues at coordinate 389,269 of LNAC01000360.1, forward strand.
TTAACAAATAACACTGGGGAGATAAAGCCACATTCTGAATAAGATAAAGTCATCATGCAGCTTACATCCTGGTGGAGGATACAGGTAATTTTAAAAATACATAAAAAACTTTAGCAGTGAATGCTCTAAAAGATGAGGAAACAATGGAGGAGACTTCTCAGCCATCAATTTCAAGAAAATATTTCCCTGAATAGATGGTGTTTGGGCTGAGACCAAAGGATAGAAAGGAACCAGCCCAGCGAAATGAAGCTGGATGAAGAACTTTCAGGCTGAGAGAGTAGATAGAGCAAGGCCCTGAAATAGAAAAGAAGTCCATTTTGTGTGTTTCTCTATATATACCTATAAAGAGGGCTTTGATGGATTTCCTTTGGTTGGCTGTTTTGGCTTTTTATGCCCGTAGGCTGCTCATCTATTCTAAGGGTTCAGTGAAATTCTAATTCTGCTGTATTTAATTTCTTTCTTCCTGATTTCTTCTTATCTAGTTAGCAACATATGAGAAATGTTACGATATATTGCTCTGATTCTGTTTTCGTAGTTGAAAAGGAGAGTTTTGTTCTGATTATAACATTTACTGTCTTCTAATACTGAATGTTTTCCAATACGGTTAACATCTCATACTAATGCCATTTTGCAGCTGGATTTTCGTACACCCCCAGGTTTTGATCGAACACGTAATGCTGAGATTGGAAACAAGGACATTAAATTCAAACATTTGGAGGAAGCCTTTACATCAGAACACTGGCTTGTGAGGATATATAAAGTGAAAGCACCTGATAACAGGGAGACACTAGACCATAAACCTCGAGTCACCAACATTTTCCCAAAACAGAAGTATTTGTCAAAGAAGGTGGGTGTCAAGGGAAGTCATGTCTTTAAAAGGGTAATTCAGAGTTGATTTCCTTGTCTGAAAAACAGTTAACTAAAAATTACTAATAAATTTTCATTTGCCAGATCTTTGTAGACTATATCTTATATACAAAGTAAGCATCAAACCAGCCTAATATGGCCATTCCTTTCAAACTGAGCACTTGAGATAGCCCAAGCAACAGCATTTTCTGGATAGCATTGTGATTATCAGCAAACCAAGCTGAGATTTTTCCAGAGGCCTTTAGGCTTTAATTTGGGTCATTTCCATTAGTAAGACTTACTTGAAAATAAATTTGTCTTTGGCCATCGTTTTCTGAACTTTTGTGGAAGTAGAAATGTGATTGGTTTCTCAACTTTTGGTCAAAGCAAATTTATATTGCATTTTCATGTTCCATGCTTAGTGTGTTGCTACAGTATTACTTACTGAGTAAAAACTAAGTCTGAATTGGTAGAGTCTTGAATTTAAAATCATTTATCTTAAGATAATTATTTTTAAATGTAATTATCACGACAAAGGTTGTAGACAGAATTATGATGAGACTATTCTAGTCCTTTTATAATAAATACTTAATAGCATATGAAGTATTTTATCGAAGGTCATTATTGCTCACTTAAGCCAAATAGATATAATCTTTGCTCAATAGGCTACTAAAAATGAGTATTTATACAGGTTGCCCTCTGTGGGAGATGGGAAATAATGAGTAGTCAGGTAAAATATTAAGGTTTTATTTTAAGGTACTACCCTTATAATACTAATTATTAGACCCATTTCAGTCTTAAGTCTTGAAAGATGCTTAGGTTTACATTGCTTGGATGAGTTTTTTTTAAATCATTAAAGCAATTGTCTTTTCCTTTGCATTACTTAAAATATATTCAGAGGGCGCCTGGGTGGCTCAGTGGGTTAAAGCCTCTGCCTTTGGCTCAGGTCATGATCTCAGGGTCCTGGGATCGAGGCCCGCATCGGACTCCCTGCTCAGCGGGGAGCCTGCTTCCCCCTCTCTCTCTGTGCCTGCCTCTCTGCCTCCTTGTGATCTCTCTCCCTCTGTGAAATAAATAAATAAATAAATCTTTAAAAATATATATATATATTCAGAGTACATCACTTTTATAAATAGAAACTTTTTGAACTAATACTTTGTCAGGTATAAATCACCATATCTAGACTGATAAATTTAAATAGGTCACATGGAGCTGACATGCCATGTGTTAGTCATATCAAATTCACTGAACAGTATTTACATCAAATGACAAATGATCTCGTTTTTCATAGCCATGTGGGCGGAGAAACTGGTGAGTCACATCAGTGCAGAAGTCAAAACAAATGCTGCTAGTCTCAGGGCACTTAACTCCTGAGACATCTAAGCCCAGTTAAAGTCTACTGTTTCTGAGAAACAAGGCCATTGAACTTGCTGTCTAACTGATGACAGTGAATTTTCTAAATCTGACCTCTTTTGTCTTCCCATCATTTCCCCAAAATCAATAAATGAATCGATAAATAAAAATTAGTCTGCCTTGTATGCCCAAAACATATATTCTAGTAGCCAACAATATGGATTTTGAATTTTAGGTTTCCATGTTTTTATATTCTGTTCTGTACTAGCACTAGAGAAATACTTGCTTTCCTCTTCCTACCCCAGTTTTTAACTTTTGAGACTTTGTAGTCATTTGAAGACTTATTCCTGCTACTACAAAGCTGACAAGGCTGAGGCACTAGGAATTGTATGTAGTCCAGGGCTGTAGAAAAGACTTGGCATGGGTCACTGAGGGTCTAGTTATATTCTTACATAGACCTGGAGCATTTTACAAGATCTTATAGAAATGGTTGCATGTTAGAAATCTTTTGGTAATGATTAGGAAACTAACTCTTTTGACCTGGTTTGAATCTTTCTAAATTGTGCCCTCTGAAATTTGTTTTACTTTTTTGCTTTTATAAATTAATAATAAAGTAGCATAAATTATGGACAAGTTAGCAGTAGCTAATTTTTTTAACCTTAAGAAGGACTGCATTTTGCCTTGTATTCTTGTGCCTGTTAGAAAAAATTATAAATTGTTTTATACTGACATCATAAATTACATGATAGAGTATTTACCCTAAGTTTCTGAAACCACTTGTAGGAGTTTAAGTCTTCATCCTCTTCTAAGTGCTTTAAAGTATTTGTTTACAAAAAATATTTGCTCTTTTCAGTATCTGTGGCTGTCAGAATGGCAGACCCATGTGTCTATATGATTTGTCTTCCAAGATTCTAACATGGCAGATATTTTTGCAGTAAGTTCTAAACACATTTGTAGTGATTTGTTTCTTACACCAGAAAACATCTGTTGAAAGTATTTTATTGGGGTCCTGAAGTGTTTAGAAAAATGTTATTTTTTAAAAATCTATGAAATTCAAAGAATGTTACAGCTTTTTTTTTCTTGATGTTTGGTTTTTGTTTTTTCATTTTTTAAGTTCTTCTTTTTCTACCTAAAATGGGAGGATATGCCAAGTAATTTTATTTCTTTCATTTTTGTAGATAGGTACAATCATCCTCATTTTCCACATAATGAAAGTTCTAAGTTAATTTGTATTTCTGATACACAGCTAATTCTTGGAGGCTAAAGCAGGAGCCACATTAACATTTCCTGATTCCTTAGTCTAGTGTTAACATTCTGTCATGCCTGGAAATGTGAGTAATAATTATAGCTAAGCATTTAGTGGTTGAGAGGAGAGGAAGGAGTTTATTTGCCTGATAGTAAGGAATATATGAAATGCATTTGAGGAATGCTGTGGTAGTGCTTTCATCTTAAAGCTAGGGACTTAGTCCAGTTTACCTTGGATCTCTAAGCATACTTAGCATAGAACTATTATCAGTGTTCATTGATTGTTCAAGCAGTCCAGCCATAGGACTGCTAAGGGCTTTACAGCCATAGCAACTCTAAGGGCTTTATTAAGACAGTCTTCAATACAATGCTATAAATCATGTGTGTAATATTTTTTTAATCTGTGGGAAACCTACACTAATATCACGTGTTCTGTTTTCTTTTTTAGACTACAAAAAGGAAGCGTGGCTACATTAAAAATAAGCTAGTCTTTAAGAAGGGCAAGAAAATATCTAAGAAGACTGTTTAAATATACTGTTCTGGTTCCTAACTTGAAGCAGTTGTCCTTGTGAGAACCGGTCTTTGCCTTTAGCTCATGTCATGTTTCACAACAGAGGGTACAGAACCATCATTGGTCCAGATTAATGTACAAAATTTTCTGGCAATGCCTGATTTAAAAAATAAAATTGGCTTATTGAGAACAGCTATTTTCTATTTGTAATGTGAAGCAAGACAGAGCACTGCTGTCCATGTCTAACAGCAGATTTTTTTTATTGGTACATATTATCCTTCAAATCTGAGAATTTGGACTAACTGCACCAAAGAACCCTCTAATTTGGTCCCTGGCACATGCATACTTGTCAATGTTTTTATTTTTTACAAGACCTACATTTTATTTGAATTACCCAAATAGCAATATGTAAAATACAAATGACAAAATGTGATGTGAGTTTCTTGAACCAGTAAACAAGTACAGGTCTCAGAAAGAGGTATTAGAAAAATAATTATACTTCCTTGAACTATATTTATTTTCATGTTTCTCCATTGCAAAGATTGTTTCATCAAATGTGTATTTTCTGTTGCTTACTGTTTGCTCTGTCAAAGAAGAAGCTGCTGTTTCAAAGATGGACCTCTGAGTAACTAATTGATGCAAATAGTTTTTTATGTTGACACATTGCTGCTTTTAGCAGTTGTTTTCACCAGGTACTTAACAGAGCAGATCTCATGCATTGTTCGTTCATTCAAGGGCTAAATTTATATCCTTTGGAGGGCATGGCAACTGCACAGAATGTTGCTTACCAGGATGGGGTTTGGTATCACTGAGATTAGCACTATGTTTACATGCAGAAGATTAAGGAAAAAACCCTTAAAGTGGACAGGTATCCAAAGTTCCTTTTCTGTGACTCTTCAAAATGACAAAGGATTTGTAAACTTTGCCTGGATTTCTCTCATTTTATAATAGTTTCATCCATCACAATGATTTTATCCTCTGCTCAATTTTTTTTAATCCCTGAAGCATTTGATGAAACACTCTTTAATGCTATATGCATTTTCTTACTTTTATTAAAAATGTGACAATTGTCAAAAAATGCACTAAAATATAAATGGAGATTGAATATGTTCATTTTCCAGCTTATAGGCAACTTTATATAGACTTGAAAATTTTCTCCAGTTGTTTAGTGAAAGAGAAAGGGTTTTTCCTGCCACAGGATATAACTTTTTTTTATATAAACAAGCATAACTTACCACTGCTTTTGGTGGAAAAGTACAGAATAGTATGTACCTTTTATGAAGAAAAGTGTAATTTACAATATTCAGTGAGAATGTTACTGCTGATTTTCTTTTCCAAAGTGTAGAATATTCTTTGATTTATAGAATTCATTTTCGACCCTGATGGTGGTTCTTTTACAGACCAATAAAATGGCTGAACATTTTCACAAATAAAGTGTAACTAAATCTGGATTTCTGATACCTTGTCATTTGGGGGGTTTTATTTTACTTTGTTGCTTTAAAATTCAGTGCAGAGAAGTTGTTGACTGTAGGGGAAATAAAGTTAATTCAAATTTTGTGTTAAGTGTTGTCTTTCATAAAAATTTTATTTTTGAAAGGAGTTACAGAATACTGAACACATAATTCCTTGTTCACTTTTACAAAGATTTTACTTATTTTTTTTCAAGATTTTATTTATTTGACAGAGAGAGAGAGAGAGAGAGAGAGATCACAAGTAGGCAGAGAGGCAGGCAGAGGGAGAAGGGGAAGCAGGCTCCCTGCTGAGCAGAGAGCCCGATGTGGGGCTCGATCCCAGGACCCTGAGATCATGACCTGAGCTGAAGGCAGAGGCTTAACCCACTGAGCCACCCAGGCGCCCCAAGATTTTAGAGAATATGTGTATAGTAGTCCTCCCCCTTCGTTTGTGGTTTGGCTTTCCTCGGTTTCAGTTTCCCGCAGTCAACCATGATCCAAAAGCAAATGATCCTCGTTATGATGCATCTTCAGAAGGTCAGTAGTAGCCTAACACACGTCACAATGCATACATCGTTTACCTCACATCATCTCGTCACATAGGTATTTTATTACCTCACATCATCACGAGAAGGGTGAGTACAATACAATAGGATCTTTTGAGAAAGAGACCACGTTCACATTAACTTTTATTACAGTGGATTTTTGTCATTATTTTGTTAATCATTGTGCCTGATTTATAAATTAAACTTTATTATAGGTATTATGTGTAGGAAAATACAGAATGGATAGGGTTGGGTACTGTCCACATGTTTAGACATCCACTGGGGATCTTAGAACATGTCCCCCACAGATAAGGGGAGGACTGTCGTAAGAACAAAGTGTTGAATTACTTCAGCCTTGACCTATTTTATTTTTCCTTCTTTTTACTAGGGAATTAAAATCTCATTTTGACTTTTTATGAATGAGTGAAGGGGAGGGGGCAAGATACCTAGCCAGGTAGGAACTTTATCTCCTTTAAATGAGGACAGGTCTTTAACAAAAGCCCTGCTCCATAAAATGTATAACCAGTCAAATATTCATTGTAGAATTTTTTCATTAAAAGCAGAAATGAGGGCGCCTGGGTGGCTCAGTGGGTTAAAACCTCTGCCTTCAGCTCAGGTCATGATCTCAGGGTCCTGGGATCGAGGCCCACATCAGGCTCTCTGCTCCACAGGGAGCCTGCTTCCTCCTCTCTCTGCCTGCTTCTCTGCCTACTTGCGATCTCTCTGTGTCAAATAAATAAAATCTTTAAAAAAAAAAAAAAGCAGAAATGATCTTCCACTTTCTCAGTTTTAGGGAACCATTTTGGTTCGGTGGTTCAGTAAAACACCATACTATAACCCTATTTGTGGTTTGGTCAAATAAATAAAATCTTTAAAAAAAAAAAAAAGCAGAAATGATCTTCCACTTTCTCAGTTTTAGGGAACCATTTTGGTTCGGTGGTTCAGTAAAACACCATACTATAACCCTATTTGTGGTTTGGTTTTATTGTAGCACAAAAGCGAAATTATAGTAGTTTAAATACATTGGAATATACAATAATTGGCTCATTTTTTAAATCTCTAAATTCATGTATGATCACTAACACCATACATCTCAGAAGGAGGTATTAAAAGCCTTTAAGTTTTAGGGTATAAAACAGCTTTTGGTTCTGTTCCATATTTTAGAATTGAACAAAACTGGGTGCTTTGGAGTATAAATTAGGCAGTGAGACACCAAATCCAAAGATAAAATTCAGTTTTCAAACTTAAATTATTACCTACTTGAGTTTGCATTTGTCGAGATTTTACTTCATTTGAGTCCCTAAGCCATGACCAAGAGGCCAGAGGGCTAGATAGTATAAAAGCATCTTCTAGAGTGTTACTGTTTTCGTAGCCAAAGGGTCCATAAAATGAGATTTTGAGCTATTGTACCTTTTTCCCTTTTTTTAAGGTTTTATTTGTGGCAAAAAATATGTAACAATTTACCATCTACATCTGTACATTTTTAAAAGTACAGATCAGTACTTTTGAGTATACTGTCATGTAACCAGTCTCCAGAATTAACTTCATCTGTCAGACATCTTCCTTGCTGCCCATAATCCTCAATTTAAGGTAGGTGGAATAGTGGATAAATGGAGAGCTCAACAGCCAATGCAATTGAGATGGTAGGAAATTGAAACAAACCATCCCTAAACAAATCATGATGTTTAATATTTTTTTTGAAGTAAACTTGTTACTGTGAAGTGTAACACAGAAAAACACAAAACTGTATACCTTAGTGAATTACCACAAAATAAGCAACTTTGTAACCATAACCCAGGTCAAGAAAACAGAACTGTGCCAGTACCCCAGACGTTTCCTCATGCCCCTTACACAGTCACTGGCCTGTCCCACTCTCCTAGCTTTCATAGTAATTATGGATTTCTGGTTCTTATACTTAAGTATTTCTCTCTAAACAGAACTATTTAATTGCATGTACATTTTTAACAATGCAAATGGAATCAAAGTACTTTTTGTATTCTCCGTTTTTATGAAATCGATCCAGAATGTTGTATGCAACTGCTTTATTTTCACTATGATAAATAGTATTCCTTGTGTGTGACAATTTTTCTTTACCTCACTGCACACATATTGTTGGTAGATATTTGCATTGTTTCCAGTTTGAGGATATTACAAATAATATAGGAATATCCTTTTACATCTCTTTCAGAGCATATATGCATACATTTTTTGGTGGGTATTTACCTAATAAAGTAGAATTGCTAAGTAGGATATGAAGATTCTTGTAATTCTCACATCCTAATCAGCCCATATTAATCTTTCTAAAAATGTTCCCTTCTGGTGGGTGAATAATTTCTCATTTAATTTGCCTTTTCCAGAATACTGGTGAGGATGGCCATTTGGAAATGCTGATTTTAGTCCATTTTTCTTTTGGTTTTTCTTTTATTATTTGTTGTAGTCCTTTATACGTTTTGTATATAGGCCCTTCCTTGCTTGTGTTGCTAACTAAGAGTTTATTTTAATGTAGCCTTATTTTTCACTTTTTTATGTGCCTGTAGCTTGCTTTCTATACCCTGTATAAAAAAACCTGAGATGTGAAGATAGTCTCTTGTATTCTTTTCCAGAAAATTATCTGTTGTTTTTAACTTTGTAGTTTGCCTGGAATTCATTTGTTGAGTACAGTGTGAACTGGTTTTGGATGCTTTTTGTTTTGTTTTGCATATGTACACCTAATTATGCATCATTTCTTTTTTTTTTTTTAAGATTTTATTTATTCATTTGACACAGAGAGATTACAAGTAGGCAGAGAGAGAGGAGAGAGGAGGAAGCAGGCTCCCTGCTGAGCAGAGAGCCCGATGTGGGCCTCCATCCCAGGACCCTGGGATCATGACCTGAGCCGAAGGCAGCGGCTTTAACCCACTGAGCCACCCAGGTGCCCTATGCATCATTTCTTAAAAAAAAAAGAATACCCTTTTCCTACACCTCTGCAGTACTCTTATGTGGTATAAATCAAGTATCCAAGAGTCTATTTCTGGAGTCTGTTACACAGAGTTCTTACTTACTGTAGCCTTAAGATAATTAAGATACAGTAAAGCAAGTCCCTCTCCCATCCCAACCTTGTTATTTAATCTTCCCTTGGCTGTTTATGGTCCTTTGCTTTTTTATATAAATTTCAGAACCAGGTTGTTAACACCAAAAAAAGAAAGAAAAAGAAACCTTGTCAGGCTTTTGTTGGGCATAGAAACTGTAGAATAATCTGAACACTTCTAAAATAATTGCCTTCCGTCTATGACCATGGGATATCTTTATTTAGGGCTTGGTCATCTTTAATTTCTGTTCAGTTTTTAAGTAGGCCTTGCACATTTTCATAAGTTTTATTACAGTGTAATTTTTTGATGTACAAAATTTTATTTTTCAATTGTCAGCATATAGAAAGTTTGGTTTTCTATGTTGGAAATTATACTCCACAACCTGTTAAATTCTAACAATTCAGATTATTATAAACACATGCCATCATAATTGAGGAATGATGGCAGTTTTATCTCTTTTTATAACCTTTCTGGTTATTTTATTTTCTTATGCTTCACTGATAGGACATCTAGTATAGTACTGCATAGAAAAGGTAACGTTTGTGTTCTGTTCTGTCTCCTATGGGAAGTTTAGTTTTTTAAGATTTTTTAAGATTTTATTTGAGAGAGAGAAATAGTGACAGAGATAGAGCGCAAGAGGGAGGAGAGGGAGAAGCAGGCTCCCCGCTAAGCAGGGAGCCTGATGTGGGGCTCAATCCCAGAATCCCAACCTGAGCGGAAGGCAGATGCCTAACCAACTGAGCCACCCAGGTGCCTCATATGGGAAGTTTTTGGTATTTTTCCATATGCTGAGTTTTTATCATGAATAAGTATCTTATAAAATGGGCTTTTTTTCCCCTTTGTTTACCAAGATGATTCTGATTTTTCTTTTATTAATAAATTAGAGACTTTTTGTTCACTGTTAAATTTGCATGCTTGAAATAAAAGTGTTTGATAGAATTTGCTAGTAAAATATCTGGGCCTAGATTTTTCTTTGTGCAAAGATTTTTAATTGTAAATTATTTTATGGACATAGGATTATTTTTGTCAGTTTTGTTAAAATTGTTTCTCAAAGAATTTGTCCATTTCATCTAAATTTTCAAATAGATTAAAATTGTTGCTCATCACTGAATTTTAATGTATGCAGATTTCTATAATGATGCACTTTTCATTCCTAACGTTGGTTTTCTTTTTTATCTCACATCCCTATCTGTCTCTGTCTATTCTCTCCCTCATTACCATGCTCATTTTCTTTAGCAGTTTTTAATCAATTTTGTTATTTTTTTCCTTTCAAAGACCAGTTTGTGGCTTTGCTGACACTTTATACAGTATGTTTTTATTTCATTAATTTGTGTCCATTTTTTTCTATTTCCTTGGACAGGAGGTATCCTTTTTAATGTGTTGATTTCTTTTCCCAATATATGAATTTAAAGTTACAAATTTACTCCAAAGTTCCATCTCACAAGTTTTGATGTGAACTATTATTCAGTTTAATGTATATTTTAATTTCCATTGTACCTGAACAATGGGTTAGATGTACATTTCTTGATATTCAAATGTGATTTTCTAGTTATCCTTTTATTATCCGTTTCTACCTTAATTGCACTGTGGTTGGATGCTCTGACTTTAACCCTTTGAAAGTGGTTGAAATTTGCTCTCTGGCCCAATGTATAGTCTTATAGAGGTGTATGTATAGATGTCCCTGAAACTTACACTTGCCGAGGATGATGTATTTTTTTTTTTAAGATTTTATTTTTATTTATTTGACACAGAGAGAAAGATTACAAGTAGGCAGAGAGGCAGGCAGAGAGAGAGGAGAGAGGAGGAAGCAGGCTCCCTGCCGAGCAGAGAGCCCGATGCGGGCCTCGATCCCAGGACCCTGGGATCATGACCTGAGCTGAAGGCAGAGGCTTTAACCCACTGAGCCACCCAGGCGCCCGAGGATGATGTATTAAAATTGTAGGCTATTAACAGATTTGCCTGTTTTTTTTTTTTAAAGATTTATTTGACAGAGATTATAAAAGTGGGCAGAGAGAGAGGAAGAAGCAGGCTCCCTGCCGAGCAGAGAGCCTGATGCAGGGCTTGATTCCAGGACCCTGAGCTCATGACCTGAGCCAAAGGCAGAGGCTTTAACCCACTGAGCCACCCAGGTGCCCCTGCGTAACTGTTCTTGAGCTGTCCATTTTTTGTGTTTTGAACCTGTATTATTAGGTGTTACATACACTTGGAACTTTCTTGGTAGATTGAACCTTCAGTTTTTTTGGAAATACCAGATTTTCAGTAAAACTTCAGTTACAGCCTATTTTGTCTGATAAATAATAGTGTTATATCAGCTTTATTAAGATGATTGCATGAAAGGGGTGCCTGAGTGGCTCAGCAGATTAAAGCCTCTGCCTTCAGCTCAGGTCATGATCTCAGGGTCCTGAGATCGAGCCCCGCATAGGGCTCTCTGCTCAGCAGGGAGCCTGCTTCCTCCTCTCTCT